>MU227106.1:85063-101341 GCA_018584345.1 Thuja plicata
TTAAATTGATTTAAAAGAAATATGCCAAACAGTAACAGGGTCGCTTGGACATAAATCGAGGGCATGATCACACTTAGGGAAAATAGGGTCCATAGTTGTGACAGACCAATTTTAGGTGGTTACAACTGCTTGGTAACTATCTTTGTTCAGTTTGGTACAAGTAACTGCTCGGTGCATAGTTATAAATTACTATGCTTGATGTCTAACTTTGTTGTCTTTATCGATTGTTTATCTAGCTCTTTACCGACTAATTTTACTTGCTCCTCTTATGACTTTTCATAAACTAATGACAACAAAAACTCATTAGGTGTAACACTCTATCTGTCTATCCATGTCTTCTAGCCGTGCATCCAAGGTAGTAATATGGGCCCTCAGCTCTCTCTCTCTCTCTCTCTCTCTCTCTCTCTCTCTCTCTCTCTCTCTCTCTCTCTATGATAAAGGATATGTGTCTCAACCCCTATCTCTACCACTACTCTCCCATGTCTATCTCTGACCTAATGGACTCTGATTTTTTTGCTTCCAAGTAATTAATGGTCATGGATCTCTATGTGGAGGGATAACTCTCACTCGAGTGTTCCTGCCCTCCTCTCCACCACCACCCCTATCATCCCCATCATCTCCCTTATCATCCCGACCATTTCTCTGGTCTCTTTTTCTAGAAGGGCCCCAACCACCTCTAGCACCTTGGCCTCCATCTCCACCTCCATCTCCATCCCCACCTCCATGTCAACAAATTGATGGGATGCAACCCTCTGATGACCACAAGATGCGATCCTGTTTCAACAAGATGCGATCCATAATTTTTGTTTCCCAGATGCAACATGGGATTGATGGTAGGTGATATAGAATATCAGATGTGATCCTAGACTCTAATTATTATAACTTATGCAAAATGAGTTAAAAATTCAAACACATAGTGTCAAATGAAAGGTCTCGTTGTACTCACCAAGGGTGGATAATGTGCGGGTCTACGATGTTGATGACTGAGCTCAAATCGATGCTTCTCCATGGGAACCACCATATTCTCTCCAGAGCTCGAGAAATTACTATGGTAAAAAGTGAAAATGAATGGGTAATTTGACCTTTTGAGCCTATTTTAACCCCCTTCGGGCAATTTTTAACCTAACAGACACTACACAATTGTCCTAATTCTATCAGTTTCTCATCAAATATGTCGAGAACACAATTGAATAAGCAAATCTCATGACATTTTAACATTTTAATACTTTTGGAATAGTTACTCACGTCTTACAAACCAATGCATAATTGCTCCACATATGTAGCAAATGTTACACAATGACTGTCAACGTGTTCTCCATTGTTCCTAAACAACAGATACATGTTCTTTCATCAAAATCTTGGTCTAACATCATTTCAAATTATGCAAGTCTTGCATTTCACATAGTCAAACTTGGTCAGAATTTATTCCTATCAACACATCTTCACTCTAATTCATCTCATAATTGATTCTTATTGGTCTAATCATGTGTCACATAACTTTCTCATCCATGTCCACTTTTCATAGAGGGATTTATTTAGATTTTTTTCTCAAGGGCACATTATCATACCTAAAATCAATCAGTTTCTCATTTATAAAAGTAATCATCAATTCCAAATTAGAATGTTATCAGATTGACTTTGTCATCAAATGAATAGGGGCATGTCAATTTTCTTAAATCAAGTTGGGACTGTCAAATAATCACATTAGTTCGATTATCTACACCTATTGTTTCTTAACTATTTTGGATCAACCTATCAATTATTCAGCTTCATTGCATCAAATTAATGAAAAGCTTCTTATTTACCATCGTTCGATCAATTTTTGAGTCAGTACTATCAGTTCTAGAGCAATCAAGTTTAGAACTAGTCTCTTTAATCTATCTTTGTTCAATCAAGTCAAAGTCAGTAATACCAGTCTTTATTCAATCAAGTTCAAGACTGGTATCATCTCTAAAATATTTTTCAATCAAGATCAAAATTTTCAATCATCAAACTATTCTCTGAAATCAACATCGAACATTCTTTGAATCACTGCACTGATTGCACATATATTCGAAGAGGGGAAAATGTAGCCACCCTAAATTGGGCTTCTCTAGCCCAAGACCCCCTTTTTTCTTTAACTAAGTATCTTTCTCCTAATTATGCTAATCTGATTATTTGATTATTGGTATAATTTTCTAAAATCACTAAAATCCCTCAAATCAAGCATTAACCATGACTAAAGCTATCATTAATTCTTAATTGATTAACTTGGATTATCTAATTAAATCAACCTCATTAAATCCCTTGGATAAGGTAATTAATTAAAGTAAATTAAATAAATACTCCTAAACTACAACTCATCACTAGAATGACAATGTCAATCTATGAACCAATGGGATTTGACACACATGGTGTTGATCTCTAAGTTTTTTTTATCATTAGTGTCCCACACTTAGTCATTTATCTAGGCAGGTTAGTCGGTCATCACTATGACCGAGCTATCTAGTATAGGCCGAGCAGTAGATATTTTCAAGTAGATAGTAGTTGTTGAGTTACACAGAAGCCGAGTAAAGTTGATCAGTTCATGCCAAGCGCCAGAGTCTTTATATGCTGAGAAAGATAGTTTTTTCATATATGTCAGTGATGGCACAAACTTGAAGGTAAACTATTATGGGCTGACTTATTTGAGTATTTAATGTTTTCAATAGAGTTAATTACGCATTAAATCTTTTGATGCAATAGTGGCATGGAACCAATCAAAATATTGGAATGCCCAAGAGGCATAAGTATTTGATCTTGATAGTTGATCTAGATCTCAATGCTAGATCTGTAAGGTATATAAGGTTGATTCTTACCCTAATTTTGTAAGGTGTTAGTGCATACATGAGAGATATACGAAGGGTTATTTTGAGTTAAGAATCATAGATCTAGTAGAGAAATAGAGCAGTGAGCAGTAGAGTAAAGTTATATCAAATTATTAGATCAGAGAAGGTATTGAAAAGAGGAGATTCGTCATCAGCATCTGAGTGCATATCGAAGGATCAAATATTGAGACATTCTAACAAGTGTATCAGTTGAAATCTCTTAAGATAGTGGTTCTAGAAAACCTTTCTAAATCTCTTAGCTGAGTGCTTACTTTGTTGTAATTTTAAATCCTTTTACAAGGTAGATTATAATGATCTGTAGCTTTTAACCGGGCAAACCTTTAATCAGGTAGATCACAAGTTGTGATCAAATTTTGTAGCCTTAACAGGCACACTTTATTGCTACAGTAGTGAAGATTTTGTGGGTGTCATCCCCACCCCAGTTTTACCTTATTGGGTTTCTAGGTTACCAAATTTTGTGTCTTGAGTTATTTATTTTATGTTATGGATGCTACTAGTTGATAGATCAATGTATGGTTGTGGATCAATTTATTTTAAGGGGTAAAAGTTTTAATAATTGATTCACCCCCCCCCCCTCTCAGTATCTTGCTTTCCCATCTTTTATTTCCAACAATTGGTATCNTGGTTGTGGATCAATTTATTTTAAGGGGTAAAAGTTTTAATAATTGATTCCCCCCCCCCCCCTCTCAGTATCTTGCTTTCCCATCTTTTATTTCCAACAATTGGTATCAGAGCTCAGTTCTCCTATAAAAGGTTTTAATTAGCTTGAGAATACAGATCTTGAGATATAGGTTTAAAAATTGGGTAAATTCATTGAGAATCAAAAGATTGATATTTAGCTACCATTACATCAACTTGAGACAGCAAGATGGGAATTGAAGAAGTCCCTACTAACAAGGAAATATTTGGCCAAACAAATTAATGACACTCATTATTAGGAAGAAGACACTGCAAATCTATTTCAAAATGGAAATTCTAGTGAGAGCGATGCAGAAATTTTAGATCTATTGGAAAGGAAAAATACATTGTGTGAAGAAGTCAGAAACCTGAAAAGAGAACAAGAAATGCAAACAGTAAGGCTATGTGAAGTAGTGGAACAGAAGAAGAAATTTGAAGATGACAAAGCTATGGATGAAGATAACAAAAGAATGATAACTATCAGAATTGATGAAAGGAAACATGATGTACAAATGATGATAAACAATCAGGTTGACATGGCGAATCAACTACTACTTGTGAATCAGGAAATCAGTAGGAAAGACATGGAAATTGTGAATCTGAGATCTGAGAATAGTCAATTGAAAGATAAATTGAGATCTAACAAAGAACTTAATGAAAGATTGAACAAACCAAATGAAGCTTTGAATTATTTTAAAAATATGATGGAAGCATCAAGAAGATCTAAGGATTATTCTGGACTAGGTCATACCGAACAACAAACATCTTTTGAGAAAGGAGAATCATCTAAGACTAGTGAAAAGAGTAATGCAAAGAAAAAGAAGCATGTATGCTACCACTTTGGAAAACTAGGACACACAGAAAACATCTGCCGAAGCATGAATGGTAAGTCCAATCCTAAACCTAAGTTCAATGGTTATTTCTTTAACTGGAATAATTTTTTACATCAGGCACATGAATGTTGGTAAAAGGTAAGCAATGCAACTCCCACACCTAGATTCAATGGGTATTGTTACAAGTGTCAAAAATTTGGACATAGAGCACAAGATTGCAGATCTAATGCTAAACAACAATGGACATCAAAGACACAAGCAAAAGCACCAAGGAAAGGCAACACTTATAATTGGGATTAAAACACATGGCATAGTTTTCATTACTGTGGTGAGTATGGACATGTTCCAAAAAATTGCATAAAGACACATTTCAAAGGAAAATCTAAGAGTTGGATCAATGGAAGTATAGTTTGTTATAATTGTCTGAAAATTGTTCAAACTAGGAGAGATTGAAAAACAAGGGTACCTTCTCCTACTGTTGAGCAGATTTAAGCACAGATGAACTAGACATGGATAAGGAAAGAAGAATCGAGCAGCAATGAGGCTACTATAGCCAAGGTCACCCAATCCAATGGATCAGGTGATCACACCATCACCAACTAAGAAAATGAGGTATGCAAGGAACTGTATTTATATTTCAAATATTTTATCAATTCCTAACATATAAAATGCATCAGGACACATTTTGAGACATATAGTCAATATGCACTATAGGTGCTCAGCAACAGTCTTATTGTGCACTAAGACTGAGTTCTCTAGTGTATGCTGAGATGGTATGGTTGACCAAGTAAGTTTTGTATGATGACTGAGTATGGGTTGTGACTGAGAGGTAGGCAAGTTTTGTGAAGTCGGCCAAGGATAGATGTATGGAGCTCACTCAATAGAAATAATATTTAATGCTAACCTAATTTTTACCATTGGTATTTATATAAAGGAATGAGCCATTCATTTTCATTCTCACCATGCGATTGAGAATTTAACAGAGTGATTGAGCATTTTCAAACTTGATTTCAACAAAGATTTTTTGAATATTTATACAGCGTGTCATCAGAAATCTTGAGTGAGTAGTTTGAATTTTGATATCTGTTGAGGTACTTTGTTCATCATCTTTGAATCACTACTTTCAAAAATCATGGCCGCAAATTCTTCCATAGTAGCTAAGAATATGGAGAAGGAGTTGAGAAAATTTCAATTGGTAAGGAGCAACACCTGTGCACCTCCTAATTTTAGGGCAGTTCCTAAAAGCGCCATCCAGGGTGATCTAACCGAATCCCTATCATCGATTCCACCCAAGGTACTTATGATTCATGATGTTAGGTCATGTTATATGTGCAAAGTTAGAAAAATTAGAGATCATGAGTTAAGGGAATCCTACAACAAATTGTGTGTAGATGAAGCCCTAAAAGATGAGCATAAACATCTAGCTGAGAGAGGGTTAACTCATTCCCTATATTTCCCAAGGGATTTCAAAATGGAATGGATCAAGATTGTCCTTAGCCGTATACACGACATGAACATATGGCTGGATAATGGACCAGTTAGGATTACAAAGGAAATCATCCATAGGGTAACTGGCTATCCAACTATTAATAGGAAGAGAACCATGAGATGTTAGAGTAAGGAGAATATAGAAGAATACATTGGAGCTGTCTGGAATAAAAGAGGAATGACGATCTCAACAATCAAGTATTTGGAGCTTGATTTTGTAGTTAGGGTTATTTCTCACAAGTTTTATTAGTTGAGCCGACTGGATAGTGTCCCATGTATTGTAGTTGACCAAGCTTGGAAGATTGTAAAGAAGGATCATACTTATGATCTTGTCGAGCTTCAGTTGACACAGCTGGCCGAGAACCTTTCTTCAATCCGAAAGGAAAATAACTCAATATGTAAGTTTGGTTCTCTGCTAGTTTGCATATTTTTCTATATACATAATACATTTCCTACTTTTGGAGATATTGTGTGGAAGACAGACCGACCAATTACATAGCAGATCAATGTGCTTATTCAGAAATTAGGTGGTAATTTTAACAATGTGATGGGAACATATTTTGTTGAATTTAAGAAAAAGATGAGATTGAGAAGCAGAATTCCCAGATCACTAGTTGAGAAACACTATGAGGACATTTGTTTCCTAGTGGATACAGATTTTACCTATGTTCAGGCAGTAGTGCCGAGGGTATCATGGATAAGACCATTACCTTATGAGGTGAACATTGATGAGACATCTATAGCTATAACAGCTCTACTAGCATAGGAGATTGATGGATCAGCTAGATGTTTTGGGAATTATGAGGAAGCTAAGTCCAAAATTTCTATGAATTTGAAGGTTGGCACTATGGAGAGGAAAAGGAAAAAGATTGTAAAATATTTGAATAAAATGGTTGGAATAGAGAGTGATGAAGAAATAGAGGATGCACCTTTGATTTTATCAACAGGACATGGAGAGGATATGTCTAGTGAAGAAGAGGAAAGTGAACCTGAAGAATATATCACTGAGAAGGCAAAAGGAAAGCAACCAGTAGTTTCCAAGGAAACTAAGCCAAGCCAAGCCAAATCTAAGGCTGCCCCTCCTATTGCTAACCAACCTAGGACTAGGGCATCAACTATTTCATATCTTGCTGAGACAACAAAAGTATATACAAAGAAGAATGTTGGAGAGATTAGCTCAGGAAATAGAAAACAAGTTGAAAAAAAGGTTGTGTCGAGCCAACTTGAGAAAAGACTGAGGAGGAAACTAATCTTGGAGAAAGAAGATGATGAGGAGAAGACAGATACAGATGAACCCTGCAACATACCTACAGCATCACATAAACCACTAACCATTATTGATGAGGTATGCAAGAACAATAGAAGTACAGCTACATTAGCAGGATTCAAATTTATTAAGTATGAGAAGCAAAGCATAGTAGACAAGCATAAGATTCAAGAAGCACTATTAGATATAATGGGTACATTCAAGATGACACTTGTAGAGATAGGAGACCTTGTCCCCACATAATTTTATGATATTTTATCACAAAAGTTGCAATATGCATTGATGAATGAAAGACAGATAAGGGAAGGGACGTTAGCTAAGGTCATTCCTGGATTAACCAAGAAGCAAATGGAAAAATTCATTGAAAAATATCAAAGGAAGTTTATTCCCAAACAAAGAACCTATGCAATTCTAAAAAATGTTGTTGAAGGTGTAGTCCAATAGAGCACTAAAATTTGGTAGGAAACTTTTGGGCTATTGACTAAGAATGAAGATAAGAAAGGTGAAGGCACCTCAAAGCAGAAGGAAATGGAAGAATAGATTGCTACTGATCAGGAAGAGACTAAAATGGAACTGGAAGAGAAAAAAAACAAAGTGCAAACTGTAGATCTGACAATGGACAGTCCCATTGTCACTACAATTGAAGATAACAGTAATGTGGATGTCGAGGATCAGAATGAGCCAGCAAACACAGGTATGCAATCGCCTACTCATGCAACTGAGATCAAGACAGAGAAAGAAGAAGAAAAGGAGGTAAAAAATGATAATCCACCTATTTTAGAGGTTGTGCAAACATTCTTAGATAGTGTAGATAAGATGGAAGAAATTGCAAATAACCCTACAGAACAAGAGGCTATACAAGTGTTGGTAGATCTACCACACTCTGTATCATCTACTCCAACTAGACCTAAAATTGGGAGTATACCTGATCAGCAGGTAATCTTGACTTAGTTGAAAACTACAATTGAAATTAATACTAACAAAGAAAAGGGTATTAAAGAACCTGAGCCGAGTATCATCTCACCATAGCTCAAGAAGAAGAAGTCACCAAGCTTAAATGTCACATTGGATGAAGTTATTGTGATTCCTAAATGGGATCCTGAGAACTTGTCATATGAGTAGATTCAAACTCTTCAAGACCTATTAAAGAGGAAGAAGAGACAAGAGGAAATGAAGAGGGAGCATAAGCAGAAGCAAGTTCTCCATGATATAAAGGATATTTTTGTTAAATATTTTGACATGGAAGATGAAAATCAGCAAGCACCAATTCTGGAACAATTAGTTCACATTGTGCAGAAAGTTAATGATGAAAACATTGAGGCAAATGAAAATTTGTTGCAATGGTCTGAGAGAAAATTTGAGAACAAAGTATTGGAGAAGATATCAGAAGAGATTGCTAGTAAACAGGTTGAATTTTTTTCTCTTATTGACATTCTTGAGGAAGCTGCAAATAATGTTTATTCTTTGGACAAAAGGTTATGTGATGTAAAATTCTTTACAAATGATAATCAATAGCTTATTGAGAAGTTGCAATTAGATTTAAAGTCAACAATGAGCTCATTGAGCATGGATGCTAGTTCTAGCTCCATACATTTTGATAGGTTGACTCATGCACAAAGGAGGTTAGTCGAGCTTATGGCTGAAGATGGCTAAATAAGGGCCAAATTGATAATGATTCAGACTAACTTGATACCTCATCCAGAGGTTATTTACAAGGAACTTGCAGCTACACGTGAATTAGTCAAGAGAGATTCTCATCTCTCTATTGCAGATAGTTTGGTAAGTCTAGTTCCCGAGCTAGAAATTAAGTTACAGGTTATGAATTTTGTTAAGGATAGTTGGGATACAGCATTTGCATTGATATTACAGCTTCATAAGCCATTTTTGGATAAATATTGCTTGAAATACAATAATGGGAAAGCAAGATACTGAGAGGGGGGGTGAATCAGATCTTCAAATTTAAACACTTAAAACAAACTGATCCACATTCATACATATATGAATCTAATGTAATATCAGATAGCATCCACGCAATGAAATAAATAACTCATAACATAAGAACTTGGTAACCCAAAAACCCAAATAGGTAAAACTAGGGTGGGGATGACACCCACAAAATTATCCACTACTGCAGTAATAAAGTGTGCCTGTTAGGGCTAAAAAAGTTGATTACAAAATGCAATCTACCCTATTAAAGGTCTATCCGGTTAAGAGCTAAAGATAATTACAATCTACCTTGTGAAAGGATTTCAACTTACAATAAAGTAAGCACTCTGTTAGGAGATTAAGAAAGGTCTGCTAGAACCAATCTGTTAAGAGATTGTCACCTGATACAATGATTAGAATGTCTCAAGTAATGATCCTTTGTTATGCACTCTGATGCTGATGACAGATCTCCTCTTTCCAATACCTTCTATGATCTCACAATCTGATATATCTTTATTCTGTTGTTCACTCTGTTGTCACTCTGTTTGATCTTTGCTTCTTAACAAAATAACCCTCTATGCATTTCACTTCAAAATGCAGTCACCACACACTTCATCTACTCTCTTCTTACACACACAGAATAGGGTTTAGAAGAAATCTAATATATCTATTCAAGTCTAATAGCGAGATCTAGATCAACGATCAAGATCTAATACCCATACCTTGATGGTATTACAATTAATGATTACAATAGATCATGCATAGGATAAAAAAATTAAATGCATAACTAAATCCGTATAAAAATATTAAATGCATACATGAGTCAGCCCAAAAAGCTTATACAAGTCAGCCTGATCACTTATCCTTGAAGTTTGAATCATTCCAGACATGTATACAAAAACTTTTCTGCTCGGCACTTGACTTCTCTGTCACTCGGCACTTAACATCTTTTTATCCTACTTGGCTCGGCATAATACAACTTAGCTCGACAATGTAACTAGGCAACCTAAAAACTACTCGGCAATGTTGCTCAGCCTTGCATAGTTTTAGCTCCGCCATAGGGATAGCCAACTAAAACTGCCTAAGTGAATTACTAAGTGTTGGTCACTAATCATCAACAAAACTTAGAGATTAGCAATCTCCCCCTTTGATATTAGTGGCAAAAACACACTTATCATTACTTCGGTTCATTTCATCAAAACGTTTTCCAAGTATACTAAGTACTCCCCCTAGGAATATACTCGAAATTATTCATACAAAAGTTTACACGCCTTCAAAAAATATACAAGTTTACATGTTCTGTACTAATGTATCATACTGTATCCTTTCCAACTTCCCCCTTGTTTTTGTCACTGATTGTTGGTGGGGTTAAGTTGTACTTATCCAAAAATTGTTTATGAAGCTGCAGGGTGGATTCAAATGTAGTATCCCAACTTTCCTTAGCAATCTTCATAACTTCCAATTTTATTTCTAGCTCGGCAGCTAGACTCACTAAACTTTTTGAAGTTGATAGATTTGCATTTCTCTATGATAACTCTCTTACATTTGAAAGTTCCTTCTGTATTACCTCCAAGTGAGGCAATAGGATTGTCTAAATAGTTTTTAATTTGGCCCTAATTTTACCATCTTCATCCATAAGCTCAGTTATTCTCCGTTGTGCATTGATCAACTTAGTAAGATGTAAAGAGCTATAAGTAGTATCCTTACCCAGAGTGTTGCCAATTGATCTCAAATCTAATTGTAGCTTCTCAACAAGCTGTAGATTATCCTTTGTGAAAAATTCAACATCACATAATTTCCTATACAAAGAATAAACATTGGTTGTAACTTTCTCTAAAGTTTCTACAAGAATAGAAAGTTCAACTTGTTTTGTTGCAATCTCTTCTGAAATGTTTTCCAGAACTTTGCTCTCAAATCTTCTCCTGGACCATTGTAGAAGTTTTTCATTTTTGTCTATGTCATCATCAGTTACCTTCTGTACAATGTTAACTAACTGATCAATAATTAGAGCTTGAGGCATTCCATCCTCTAAGTCAAAATCCTTTGCAAATATATCTTTGATGTCATGCAACACCTGCTTTTTCTTTTGTTCTATCTTCATCTCTTCATGTCTTTACTTCCTCTTAAGTAATTCAGGAAGAGTCGCAATTTGTTCAAAAGACAATTCATTGGGATCCCATTGTGGAATCACAATGACTTCATCTAATGTTACATCTAGAATTTGAGACTTCTTCTTTAGAACTTTCTTTCTCTTCAACTCTGGTGAACTTATGCTCGGCTGCATAATACCCTTTCCTGTGACAGTGTCAATGTCCATTGCCTCTTTTAATTCTATCAGTATTGTCTTTGGATTAGGCATACTCCCAGTTTTAGGACCTGTGGGAGTGGCTGATGCAGAGTATGGTAGATCAACCAACACTTGCACTACCTCTTCTTCTTTAGGTTTATCAACAGTATCCTTTATCACTACTTCACTATCTAAAACTATTTTCACGACCTCTAAAATAGGTGGATTCTGTGAAGTTGCCTCTTGTGCATTAGTTTGTTGTTTCTCTTCACTTATCTAATCATTGAAAACTTCAATTATCTCATCAATTTTCTCTTCAGATGCTATGCTCTTTCCTTCTCCAGTATCAGTTGCCTTAATAGGCGAATCAGTGTATGTACCACTTGGCATATCTTGTTCCTCGGCATTCAAATTGCTGGGATCATCAACTGTGAAATCCATCAGACTATCTGCAGTTAGATCAATAGAACTTTTTGAGTCTAATGCATCTTTGTTCTTGTCCTGTTCTATAGCAATTTGACCTTGAGTCATATGTGGCTCAGGGGTAGTTTCCACTTCAACTTCTTTTGTCTTTTGCTCAGATGTTCCCTCACCATATTTCTTATCTTTTGGAACAGCCAGTCCAAATATTTCTTTCCAAATCCTTGTAATATATTGTACTAAACCTTCAATATCATTTTTCAGAACAGCATAACCTCTAAGTTTAGGAACAAACCTATTCGTATATTCTTCAATGAATTTGGCTTTCTATTTTGAAGTCAACTCGGGTATTACTTTGGCTAGAGTTCCTTCCCTGGTCTGTCTCTTTGTGGTAAGTGAAAATTCCCATTTTCTTGACAGAAAATCATATAGTTCATTTGGCACATGATTTCCTATCTCTGTAGGAGTTAACTTGAAAGTAGGTATGTGCAAGATCATGAGGGGCCAAACTATGCCCTTAAGTGGCAATGAAAAATCAGCAAAATCAGGGTTAGTCAACTTGACGTGAAAATTGGAACTAGCTATCAACCTAATATCAAAAAGTTGTAAGAATAGAATCTGTACGAAATTGAATGTAGTTTCTAAACTACTAGGCATTTTCTGAAAAAAACTAAATATGATTGGTGAAAAGTATAGATTTCAATGCAACAGTACAAAAATTTCAAGAAAAAAATAAGAAGTAGTAGACTCATTCTCAGATGTGACGCGTATTTTGGTGTAATTTAATTCCAAAAAAATAATTAATTATGAATTTTCTGATACAACATTTTCAAAAAAAAAAAACTCCTGCGTCTGACCACCTTAACTCATTGAAAAATTTAAAAAATTCAAAAATAAAAAATTTTCCCTTATAGTAGACGAAGCATAAAATGTGACGCATTTTTCGGATTTCAAAAATGTTATACAGTTTGAAAGTTATAGTTGTTTTTCAATTAGTATATAAATCAGCACTTTAGAGGTAACTCAATTAGAAAATAACTGATAATTACTTACCGAATTCAAAATTTGACAGCAATTATATCGATAGAAAGCTAATAATCTCCTTAAGATACCCTTTTCGTTTCATCAAATTTGGATGAAAAAAAAGTCGTCAGCTACATGGTCGAAGTCTAGAACTCAGGGAAACAGGGGAAAAACACGTTTTTGTGACATTTTTAGAGTTGACCATGTAGGTTTGGTGTACAAAGCAATACCGATTTGAAATCGGGTACCCGATATTTTCGAGTAACCGAAAATGATGGCAAAATTTTAATTTTTAAATTTTCCCTCCCCTTTCTCCCTCTTAAATTTTTTTCCCTCCCCTTTCTCCCTCCTTCATATGATATATTATATATCAAAAATTATATATTAGATCATGTATTATATATATTAAATATTATATAATATTATATAATATATATTTTACATTAAATATTATATAATATATATTAATATTAAATGTTACATTATATAAATCATATATTATTTTATATATTATATATTAAATATTATATAATATCTATATATATTAAATATTATATAATATATATTTTACATTAAATATTATATAATATATATATTAATATTAAATGTTACATTATATATATCATATATTATATATTAATATATTTTTTACAATATATCACATAATATCTTCATATTTAAATTATATATATATATATATATATATTGTTGTATATATAATAAAATGAAGTATAATATATATATATATATGACATATTAGTATATAGGTTAATTATACCAGTATAAGGCATCCAAAAGGTTTCCAAAGGGGTCATAAAGGGTTCCTAGGGGTCCTAACATGTGAGAAGGTGTACTAGGACCCCTTAGGTCCCTCCGTAACCCTCGGGGACACATTAGAACACTCAAGTGTCTCCCAAGGGGTCGTAGGACCCCTTGGGATACACTTGAATGTTGAAATGTGTCGAAAGGGGTCATGGGGACTTCCTAGGGGTCCTAAGGCATGAGAAGGTGTACTAGGACCCCTTACGTCCCTATATGACCCCTGAGACACATTATAACACTTAAGTGTGTCTGAAGTGCTCGTACAAATCCTTGCGACACCCTTGAGTGTTTAAATGTGTCGAAAGGGGTCGTGGGGACTTCCTAGGGTTCCTAACGCGTGAGAAGGTGTATTAGGACCCCTTAGGACCCTCTTTGACCCCAGGGAAACATTGGAATATTCAAGTGTGTCCCAAAGGGTCCTACAACCCCTTGAGACACAATTGAGTGTTCCAATGTGTCCTTGGGGGTCAAAGGGGGACTTCCTAGGGGTCCTAACGTGTAAGAAGGTGTACTAAGACCCATTAGGTCCATCTTTGACCCCCAAAAACACATTGGAACACTCAAGTGTGTCCCAAGGGATCCTATGACCCCTTCGGACACACTTGAGTGTTCCAATGTGCCCCCGAGGGTCAAAGAGAGACTTCCTAAGGGTCCTAACGCGTACCCCTTAGGTCCCTCTTTGACTCCTAGAGACACATTTGAAAACTCAAGTGTGTTCAAAGGAGTCCTACGACCCCTTGGGACACACTTGAGTGTTCTAATGTGTCCCCAGGGATCAAAGAGGGACTTCTTAGGGGTCCTAACACATGACAAGGCGTACTAGGACCTCTTAAGACCCTCTGTAACCCCCAGGGACACATTACAACACTCAAGTCTGTCTCAAGGGGTCCTACAACCTCTTGGGACACACTTGAGTGTTCCAATGTGTCGAAAGGGGTCATGGGGTCTTTCTCAAGGTCCTAACACATGAGAAGGTGTACTAGGACCCATAAGGACCCTATTTGACCCTGGGGGACACATTGGAAAACTCACGTGTGCTTCAAAGGGTCCTACAACCTCTTGGGACACACTTGAGTGTTCTAATATTTCAAATGGGGTAATGGGGTCTTCCTAGGGGTCCCAACGCGTGAGAAGGTATACTAGGACTCCTTAAGACCCTCTTTGACCCTAGGGGACACATTGGAATACACAAGTGTATCCTAGGGGGGTCCTACAATCTCTTGGGACACACTTAAGTGTTTCAATGTGTCAAAAGGGGTCATGGGACTTTCTAGGGGTCCTACGACCATGATAAGTGTACTAGGACCTCTGAGGTCTCTCTTTGACCCCCAGGAAGACATTAGAACACTCAATTGTGTCTCAAGGGGTCCTACAACCTCTTGGGACACACTTGAGTGTTCCAATATTTCAAAAGGGGTCATGGAAATTCCCTGACCCATTTTGACATATTGCAACACTTAAGTGTGTCTCAATGACCCTCAGAGATACATAAGAACACTCAATTATGTCCCAAGTTACAAACCACAATTGTCCCTTATGAATTCCACATGACCCCTTTCGACACATTAGAAAACTCAAGGGTGTCCTAAGGGGTCGTAGTACCTCTTGGGACACACTTCAACATTCCAATGTGTCGAAAGGGGTCATGGGCACTTCCTAGGGGCCCTAACACATGATAAGGCCTACTACGACCCCTAGGAAGTCCTCATGACTCCTTTTGACACATTGGAATTCTCAATTGTGTCCAAAGGGGTCCTAGGATCCCTTGGGACACACTTGAGAGTTCTAATATATTGAAAGGGGTCATGGGGACTTCCTAAAGGTCTTAATGTGTGATAAGGCATACTAGGACCCCTAGGAAGTCCCCATGACCCCTTTCGACACATTAGAATGCTCAAATGTGTCCTAAGGGGTCGTAGGACCACTTAGGACACATTTGAACATTCAAATAAGTCAAAGGGGGTCATGGGGTCTTTCTGGGGGTCCTAGTACACCTTATCAAGCATTAGGACCCTTGGGAAGACCCCATGACCCCTTTTGACCAGTTTAAATGCTCAAGTATTTCCTAAGGGGTCATAGGACCCCTTAGGACACACTTGAGAATTCAAATGGGTCAAAAGGGGTCATAGGGTCTTCCTGAGAGTCCTAGTATGCCTTATCACACCTTAGGACCCCTAGCAAGACCTTATGTCCCCTTTTAAGACATTTGAATGCTCAAAAGTGTCCTAAGGGGTCGTAGGACCCCTTAGGACACACTTGACCACTCAAATAGGTCGAAAGGGGTCATGGGGTCTTCTTGGGCGTCCTAGTATGCCTTTTCACGTACTACAACCCCTAGGAAGACACAATGACCCCTTTGGACATATTTGAATGGTCAAGTGTCTCCTAAGGGGTCGTAGGACCCCTTAGGACACATTTGAACATTCAAATGGGTCAAAAGGGGTCATAGGGTCTTTCTAGGGGTCCTAGTATGTCTTATCATGCATTAGGACCCCTTGGAAGACCCCACAACCCCTTTTGACCTGTTTGAATGGTCAAGTGTGTCTTAAGGGGTCATAGAACCCCTTAGGATACACTTGAGCATTCAAATGGGTTGAAAGTGGTCATGGGGTCTTCCTGGGGGTCCTAATACATGTTATTACGCATTAGAACCCCTAAGAAGACCCC
>MU227106.1:111547-203734 GCA_018584345.1 Thuja plicata
CTCAAGTGTGTCCCAAGGGGTCCTACGACCTCTTGGGACACACTTGAGTCTTCCAATGTGTCGAAAGAGGTCATGGGGACTTCGTAGGGGTCCTACAATGGTGATAAGGTGTACTAGCACCCCTTAGATCACTATTTGACCCCCGGGAGCACATTGTAACACTAAATTGTATCCCAAGGGGTCCTACAATCTCTTGGGACACATTTGAGAGTTCCAATATTTCAAAAGGGGTAATCGAAAGTCCCTGTGACCCCTTTTGATACATTGGAACACTCAAGTGTGTTCCAAGAGGTTGTAGGACCCCTTGGGACACAATTGAGTGTTCTAATGTGTCCCCGAGGGTCAAAAAGGGACCTAAGAGGTCCTAGTACATGTTCTCATGCGTTAGGACCCCTAGGAAGATCTTATGACCCCTTTCGACACATTAGAACACTCAAATGTATTCCAAGAGGTCGTAGGACCCTTTGGGACACACTTGAGTGTGCCAATGTGTCCCCGAGGGTCAAAGAGTGTCCTAAGGGGTCTTATTACACCTTCTCATGTGTTAAGACCCTTAAAAAGACTCCATGAACCCTTTTGACACATTGAAACACTCAATTGTGTCCCAATAGGTCTTATGACCTCTTGGGACACACTTGAGTGGTCCAATGTCTTGAAAGGGGTCATGGGGACTTTCTAGGGGTCCTAACACATGATAAGGTGTACTAGGACCTTTTAGGACTCTCTTTTACCCCTGGGGACACATTGGAACATTCAAGTGTGTCCCAAGGGGTCCTACGATCTCTTAGGATACAATTGAATGTTCCAATATTTCAAAAGGGGTCATGGGGTCTTCCTAGGGGTCCTAATGTGTGAGAATGTGTACTAGGACCCCGAGGACACATTGGAACACTCAAGTGTGTCCCAAGGGGTCCTATGAAAGTTCATTTGAAAAAAAAATTATTTAAAAAAAAATAAAAAAATTATTAAAAATAAAAATAAAAAAATTCGGTACCCGATTTTTTTTGGGTACCCAAAAATATTAGGTACCCAAAAAAATATGGTACCCGATTAGGCTTGTGCTTTGGTGTTAGGTTTGCCCAAGTGTACTGACACCCAGGCCTACTAAAAAGTCAACAAACATTTTCATGCACTTTTGGACGAGGAAAAGTGGATTTTTTTCACATTGCCACTATTTGGCCCCCCATGATCTTGCACATACCCTCATCATATCCAAGAGTGCCTCCTGAACTTTGTGCCTATCCACATTCTTCAATTTCTCATACTTAATGAACTTGAAAGTTGCTAACCTTGTTGAGTTTCTCAAAGTGTCACTTACCTCATCAATACTAGCTGGTTTCTTGAATTGTGATGTAGGTATGTTGTTGGGTTCATCAATTTCAGTCTTTTCATCATCACTATGTGTCTCTAAGTGCAATTTCCTTCTAGGTCTCTTTGCTGGCTTACTCGGCTCAGCCTTAGGAGCAATTTTAGCTTCCTTTCTAGAATTTCTTTCTCCAACCTTCTTCTTTCCATACACTTTTGTTTGTACTTCTGTTGGAGAAGTAACAGTAGATGCTCTAGTCCTTGGATGATTAGCTACAGGAGGTGTAACCTTAGGTTTAGCTTTTCTTGGCTTGGTTACTATGACAATTGATGGTCTTTTACCCTTAGCTTTCTTAGTGATCTCCTCAGATGCACTCACTTCCTCTTCTGTAGACATATCCTCACCTTGTCTAGTGGTCAGGCCTAAAGGTGCATCCTCGGGCTCTTCATCATTACCTAAACCAACTATTTTCTTTAGATTTTTCACATTCTTCTTTCTTTTCCTCTCCATAGTTCCCTCATTCAAACTTCTAGAAATTTTAGCTCTAGCTTCATCAAAATTTCCAAATCTCTCTGCTGTAGTATCAATTGCCTCGGCTAGGAGTGTAATGATGGCAGCTGATGCTTCATCAATGTTAATTTTATATGGAAATGTTTCTAAACAAGTTATCCTTGGTGTCACAGCCTGGATATAAGTGTTATCCATATAAACTAGAAAACAAATTTCTTCATAGTGTTTCTCCACTAGTGATCTAGGAATCCTAGTTCTTAACCTCATTCTCTTTTTGAATTCTACAAAATAGCTCCCCATAATGCTATTGAAGTTACTTCCTAGTTTCTCAATACATTCACTAATCTGAACTGTAATGGGTCTATCCTTTTTCCAAACAATATTTCCCAATGTAGGGAATGTATCCTGAATGTAGAAAAATATACAGACTAGTAAGGAACCAAACTTACATGATGAGCTCTTAGCCTTTCTGATTGATGCTAGGTTCTCAGCTAATTATGTCTGTTGTAGCTCGAAAAGATCATATGTATGATTCTTCTTAACAATTTTCCATGCCTTGTCAATGGTTGTACAAGGAACACTATCCAATCTACTCGACTGATAGAACTTATGTGCTATTACTCTTACTCCAAAATCAAGTTCTAGGTCTTTAATTGTAGAGATAGTCATACCTCTATTGTTCCATATAACTCCAGTGTTCAGTGTAATTTCTTCTTTGTTGTTATCTCTCATTGTCTGTTTCCCGTTAACTACAGGATATCCAGTCACTTGATGAATCATGTTTTTAGTAATCTTGACTGGTCCATTATCCAACCACATACACATATCATGAACTTGTCTAAGAATAAACTTAATCCATTCATCTTTGAAGCCTTGTGGAAAATCTAGGGCACGAGTTAACTCTTTATCGGCTAAATGTTTGAATTCTCCCTTCAGAACTCCATTGATACACAATTTGTTGTAGGATTTCCTCAGTTCATTATCACCTACTTCACCAATCTTAACCATGTAACACGATCAAACATCATGGATCATAAGTACCTTGGGTGGAATGGATGAGAGGGCTCCGGTTAAATCACTCTGAATTGCACTTTCAGGAATGGCTTGAAAGTTGAGAGGTGCACATTCATCACTCCATACTAACTGAATTTTCTCTTGTTCTCCCTCCATACTCTTAGCTGGTGCGGAAGAACTTGCAGCCATAATCTTGAAATTAGGGTTTGAAAGATGAATAATAGAGTACCTCGGCAAGTAACGCTTCATACTGTTCACCTTAGGATTGTCGATGGCATGCTGACAAAATCTTTGATGCTATCTTTGTTAAGATCAATTCTGCAAATTACTTCAATCGCTCTGTAAACAGTAAAAATCGCAAGGTAAAAATGAAGTATCAATTGTTCATCCTTTATAGACTTTGAAAGGTCAAGGTAGGTAAGCAATGAATGTTCTACCCATTGAGTTAGTGCAAGCCAGCTTTCCTCGGCTTTCTAACACAACTTACATCCCACTCAGCTTACTAAACTCGGCCATCACAAAACTTACTTAGCCAAAAAAACTTGGCACACACTAAAGAACTCGGCCTTAGTGTCCATGATTGGTGATCGGCACCTATAATGAAATTGGCTCATTTCGACATTTGTCTTCAAAATATGTCCTGGTGCATCTTTAACATATGCAAATGTGGACTTTGGTACATTTCATGTTAGGAACTTATGTAAGATAAGAATTTTAGATGAAGTTCCTTACATACCTCTTTTTCTTAGTTGGAGATGATGTGATCACCTGATCCATTGGATTGGGTGACCTCAACTTCACTAGCTTCACTGCTACATGGTTCAGACTTCTTAACCCATGTCTGATTCATCTATGCTCTAATTTTCTCAACAGTAGGAGCAGGTACCCTAGTCTTACAATCTTTCCTTATATGAACAATTTTTAGACAACTGTGACAAACTAGGCTTCCATTCATCCAAATTTTAGACTTTCCTCTGAAATGTGTCCTTATGCAATTTTCTGGAACATGTCCATACTCACCAAAGTAATGACAACTATGCCATGTGTTATAGTCCCACTTGTAAGTATTTCCTTTTCTTGGTGATTTTTCTTGTGCCTTTGATGTCCACTGTTGTTTACCTTTAGATCTACAATATTGTGCTCTATGGCCATATTTGTGAGAGTTATAGAAATTACCATTGAGTCTAGGTGCATTGCTTGCCTTTGTCTTACATTCACGTGCTTGATGTCCAAACTTATTACAATTAAAGCAATAACCATTAAAGTTAGTTTTCGGATTGGACTTACCATTCTTGCTTTGGAAAATGTTTGTTGTATGACCTGGTTTCCCACAGTGGTGGCAAACAGGTTTGTTGATTCTTGGCTTTGCATACCTTCTTTCACCTGTCTTAGATGATTCTCCCTCTTCAATGGTTGTATGTTGTTCAGTGTGACCTAATCCAGAAGATTCTTTAGGTCTTCTTGATGCTTCCACCAGTTGTTCAAAGTAGCTCATAGCTGCATTGGATCATTCACTCTGTTATTAAGTTCTTTCTCAGATCTCAATTCATCTTTCAACTGACTGTTCTTAGATCTAAGATTTACAATCTCCAAGTCTTTCCTACTGATCTCCTAATTCACAAGTAGTAGTTGATTTTCCATGTCTACTTGATTGATTGTCATTGTTTGTACATCATGTGTTCTTTCATCAATCTGGTAGTCATCATTCTTTTGTCTTCTTCTACCATAGCCTTGTCATCTTCGACTTTCTTTTTCTGTTCAACTTCACACATTCTTATTGATTGGGCTTCTTGTTCCTTTTTCAAGTTTCTGACTTCTTCACACAGTGCACTGTTCTTTTCTAGTAGATCTACTATTGTTGCATCGCTCTTAGTAGAATCTCCATTCTAAAATAGATTTATGGTGTCCTCTTCCTGATAATGAGTGGCATTCATTTGTTTGGCCAAATCTTTCCTTGTAGTCAAGGACTTCTTTAATTCTTGTCTTGCTGTCTCAAGTTGTTGTAGTGCTAGCTAAATATCAATCTTTTGATTCTCAATGACTTTACCCATCTTTTAGACCTCCATCTCAAGATCTATATTCTCAAGTTGATTATGACCTTTTTAGAGAACTGAGCTCTGATACCAATTGTTGGAAATACAATAATGGGAAAGCAAGATACTGAGAGGGGGGGGTGAATTAGATCTTCAAATTTAAACACTTAAAACAAACTGATCCACATTCATACATATATGAATCTAATGTAATATCAGATAGCATCCACACAATAAAATAAATAACTCATAACACAAGAACTTAGTAACCCAGAAACACAAATAGGTAAAACTGGGGTGGGGATGACACCCACAAAATTCTCCACTACTGCAGTAATAAAGTGTGCATGTTAGGGCTACAAAATTTGATTACAAAATGCAATCTACCCTGTTAAAGGTCTACCCGGTTAAGTGCTAAAGATCATTACAATCTACCCTATGAAAGGATTTCAACTTACAATAAAGTAAGCACTCTGTTAGGAGATTAAGAAAGGTCTGCTAGAACCACTCTGTTAATATATTTTCACCTGATACAATGATTAGAATGTCTCAAGTATTGATCCTTCATTATGCACTCTGATGCTAATGACGGATCTCCTCTTTCCAGTACCTTCTATGATCTCACAATCTGGTATATCGTTACTCTGTTGTTCACTCTGTTGTCACTCTACTTGATCTCTTCTTCTTAACAAAATAACCCTCTATGCATTTCACTTCAAAATGCAGTCACCACACACTTCATCTACTCTCTTCTTACACACACAAAATAGGGTTTAGAAGCAATCTAATATATTTGTTCAAGTCTGATAGCGAGATCTAGATCAACAATCAAGATCTAATACCCATACCTTGATGGTATTACAATTAATGATTACAATAGATCATGCATAGGATAAAACAATTAAATGCATAACTAACTCCATATAAAAATATTAAATGCATACATGAGTCGGCCCAAAAAGCTTATACAAGTCAGCCTGATCACTTATCCTCGAAGTTTGAATCATTCCAGACATGTATACAAAAAATATTCTACTCGGCACTTGACTTCTCTGTTGCTCGACACTTAACATCTTTGTATCCTACTCAGCTCGGCATAATACAACTCGGCTCGGCAATGTAACTAGGCAACCTAAAAACTGCTCGGCAATGTTGCTCAGCCTTGGATAGTTTTAGCTCGGCAACAGTGATAGCCAACTAAAACTGCCTAAGTGAATGACTAAGTGTTGGTCACTAATCATCAACAGAACTTAGAGATTAACAAAATATAACTTAACCCCTACAGCTATCAGTGACAAAAACAAGGGGGGAATAGATAAGAAAATAGAAAAAGATGTGCAACAATGGGCATAATATTTTTTTTGGCATGTATAATATTTAAATATTATATGAAGTCCAAAGTATAATCTTAGGGGGAGTACGTTGTGTACTTAGGCAAATTTTGTGGATATAAATAAATGATAAGTGTTTTTGCCACTAATATCAAAGGGGGAGATTGTTGATCTCTAATTTTTGTTGATCATTAGTGTCCCACACTTAGTCATTTATCTAGGCAGGTTAGTCGGTCATCACTGCGATTGAGCTATCCAGTATAGGCCGAGGAGTAGACATTGCCAAGCAGATAGTAGTAGCCGAGTTACAAAGAAGCCGATTAAAGTTGATCAGTTCATGCCGAGCGCTAGAGTCTTTATATGTTGAGCAACACATTTTTTTCATATATGTCAGTGATGGCACAAAATTGAAGGTAAATTGTTTTGGGCCAACTTGTTTGAGTATTTAATATTTTCAACGGAGTTAATTACGCATTAAATATTTTGATGCAATATGTGGCATGGAAGCAATTAGAAAATTGGAATGTCCAAGCGGCATAAGTATTTGATCTTGATCGTTGATCTAGATCTCAATGCCAGATCTATAAGGTATATAAGATTTCTTCTTACCCTAATTTTGTAAGGTGTGAGTGCATACATGAGAGATATATGAAGGGTTATTTTGAGTTAAGAAGCATAGATCTAGCAGAGAAATAGAGCAGTGAGAAGCAGAGTAAAGTTATATCAGATTATTAGATCAGAGAAGGTATTGAAAAGAGGAGATCCATCATCAACACCTGAGTGCATATCAAAGGATCAGATCTTGAGACATTCTAACAAGTGTATCAGGTGAGATCTCTTAACAAAGTGGTTCTAGCATACCTTTCTAAATCTCTCAGCCGAGTGCTTATTTTGTTGTAAGTTTAAATCCTTTTACAAGGTAGATTGTAATGATTTGTAGCTCTTAATCAGGCAGACCTTTAATCAAGTAGATCACAAGTTGTGATCAAATTTTGTAGCCTTAACAGGCACACTTTATTGTTACAGTAGTGAAGATTTTTGTGGGTGTCATCCCCACCCCAGTTTTACTTTATTGGGTTTCTAGGTTACCAAATTCTGTGTCTTGAGTTATTTATTTTATGTTATGGATGCTACTAGTTGATAGATCAATGTATGGTTGTGGATCAATTTATTTTAAGGGGTAAAATTTTTAAGATCTGATTCACCCCCTCCCCCTCTTAGTATCTTGCTTTCCCATCTTGTATTTCCAACACACGGATCACCTCACATGGATCAAGAAAGGATTAATCCTAATCACTCATCAACAATCAATCTCAACCACTCATTTCACCTCATTTTCTTTAAAATGAGCGAATTTAGAGCTCAAATGATCCCATCGATTTAGAATTTTCAATTAGACTTATGCTGCTAAATTGAATCTAGATGTTTAGTAAATGCTTTCATTTTCATACTTGATTCAATTGCATCAAGCTTAATTTGATCACTTTAGATGCATTCTAATGATATTTAGTTTAAATATTCCATTCTAGAATTGAATTGTCACTAATCTAATGCATATTCTGAGAGAAATATCATAGATAGATCAAACTCATTCTAGATAGAAAGCAATATGTCGATTTCCTTTGGTTCACTATATTATTCAATTGACTTTGATGTTACTAACCATTGATCTAATGATATATTGAAGTGTTGTGTTGCAGATTCTTGCAGGTATAATATTCACACACAGAGATACCACTTGGTGCAGAGGGTAATGGGGCATCAAGTCTTTTAGGTCGAATAGGTTGTTTAGTTAATGTAACTCCTTGGTTCCTCTCAAATGTTTCAAGGATATGGCTCCTATATGGTGAAACTTGGTCTTTGGCTCCAAGATGACTCCCAAGAATTTATATCTCTTATTATATCCCAATCCAAAATGGATAAACTATATACATAGTCCCAATCACTCACTATGTCTCAAACCCAACTTAGTCCCTTCAACTAGGCCTATTAGCCTACTAGCCCTCCTCAAACTATTTTCTTCACTTTTCAATCAGAATTCACAAAACACTTCCAAAAATTAAAATTGTTCCAAATACCCTTTATGGATTTCTTCAGCATACTTAAAAGTCAAATATTGTTACTTTGGACCAATCTTGACAAAATGGCACTTTTACCAGTCTTAAGGGGCTAATTAACCCTCTTTTAATAAGAAAGTGTAAGTTAAACTTATCCCCAAACCTTATAAATCCCAATTGTATTGTATTTTTATCCTAATAAAAGGATTTTAAAGTCAATTTGGACTTATGAATTCATTTGATGCAAAAGCACCAAAACCCTCCTCAAAACACTCCTAAACTAGGGCTTCTTGGTTCCCCCACTTCCAGTCACTTCCTTGATCCAATCAAAGTTGAAATAGCATCTCTAGAGAATGACCTCACACAATCCAAAGGAAAACTATGGTCTCCTTGAGACAGATTACTCATTGTTATACGTATGTCAACATTTCATGCACCTTTCACTATGAAATCTCGGTGATCACCCACTCATTATCACATCCTATGAAAATATAAGGTTAGTACCATATCAAAAATTTCATAGGGAACCCATTCTATGGGAATTATATGTCTATATTTATATAATGGTCTTGATCCCTATGAAAACTACTAAAACTATCAACAAAATGGAATTTCCTAAGTCTGTCAGCACTAAATGTTGAATTCAGAATACTTGAGGATTTAAAAAATCATTTAATGTCTTAGAAAATTTTTAATCCCTACTTCCAATTCATCCACAAATGCAAACTTAATTGAAATAATCAGAGATTCATCCAACTTACAATGAAATAACAGAGAATGTTTGTTTTTATTGCATTTCCTGTGACAGTCCGTACAAAAATAAATCTCCAATTACACACACCTCATCGTTCATGCCTTTCAAAGGCCCCATATATTATTTGGTTAGCTTCAAAAACTAATTCCAACCGGTTTTGATATTTCAAATCCTCTAAAGCATTGTCTATTTATCATTCCCTCTTAAAGCTAACTAGTTACATTTTGAAAATTCAAATTTGTAACTTATTGCCTAACAACAACTAATTGCCTAAAATTATGAAATTGATCTGTTTAGGATCCCATTACATTATATAGGTTATAATACCCCTCTTTCCCCCATTTCCCTTATCAACCCTAGGGATTGCATAGTTTGGTCCAATGGTTGTTTTAGGACCATTAGGACATTTTGATATTGCACTTGGTTTATTACAATGTAAAGCCATTATTGGCTCCAATATGGAATAATTAACTCCAAATGACCCTTCAATGCCTCCTTTGTCTTCATGGATCCTTTTGTATGTGCTTGGATGCTTGGGTGCTCCTACACCATTTTTGCTCATGCGATCAATTTCCATGATGAGTTTGAGGAAGATCAAGTCAGATATGTGTTGAGCCGAGTGCATGACCAATTTATGTGGCTTGATTGTCCACATAAGATACTAAGGAGGTCATACATGCAATGACAATTTTCAAAGCTATTGGTGAATTACCTTAGCTTAGGTCAATTACACAAGATGTAGTCACGGACCTAACTAAATCTAAGTGGAATAAGAGAGCGATGAAAATCAATGATATCCTTGATATGAATGTGATATTTTCATCTATGGTGATAGGATACAAGGTCTATCACTCTATCAAGATCAACAATGTGCCCAGTGTTGCAATCCACACTGCATATAGATAGAAGATGCAGGATATGATATATGTGCTATGATGAGAGATCAATTATTTTAGAACTTGGAGAAGATAAAAAGGGACAAAAGGAAAGTATTTAAATTCAGTCAATTGATTAGGAGATTGTTCTTTTACTTTCAGAACTTGTTTCTTGGTATTGGAACTATTAATTGGAAAGAAGGTACACTGGTTGTTGCCCAATTGAAAAACTGTGTTAGATTATAGGGAAATAATTTCAATGAAAAATTTTGGGGTTACTTTAAGGATTTTTAAAGTAAGATGCATCAAAGGGAGAGAATACCAACCCATGTTGTTGAGAAATAAAAGGATGATATTTGTTTTATGGTGGATATTGACACTTGTCAAATGGAGGCAATAGTGCCTAGGACATCTTGGGCCATGCCTATGGGATATAAAGTAGAAGATAATATTTTGACTTTACATGCTAAAGATCTTTTGTCTAAACCAGTCGATCCAAATGAAACCAAATTTGGAACTTATAAAGAAAAGAGCATGGAAGTACATAACAAATTGACCAAACTGGTGATTGAGAAGAAAATTAGAAAAGAGGTTGAACAATTTTCATTGAAGAAAGGATTTACATAGGAAGCCATTAACAAGGAAAGAGCCAGACATGCTGCAGAAAAGGCTGGAACATTTGGAGTAGAAACTATATGTGAAGGTGAATATGTTGAATTTATCTCTTTTGCAACTGATAAAAAACTATGAGTGTGACAACTATAATAGTCAAGAAGGAGAAACCCTCCCCTCCAGCTAAGATTCCAGTAAGAAGATCAGTAAATCCAACACAACGTGATCCCAAAAAAGAAAAGGAGGCTATTACATCAAAGAAGGTTGCTAGATAGAGGAAGAAATAGAAGACTCAAAGGAACAAGGAAGTTGAAAGGAGTGAGGAAGAAGGTACTAAATATAATGATGGCTAGAAGGAGCTAAAGGCAAGTGGAAAACGTCAAAGGTGGTTGGTGCTCCTATCACTAAATATATCAAGCCTGATTTTGGAAAATTTAATTCTGTCGACACTATCATTGAAAGAGTCAAGAGGTGGGGTGTACTTGTTGGTGTAAGAAAATATTATAACAAGGTCAATGAAGAAGAATAGACAAAGATTAAGGATGCAACTGTGTTTAGTATTCACAAATTAAGTAAAGCTCTTATCGATTTGCAAGGAAAAATCCATACATCTATGTAGAACAAGATTAAAGATAGGTGGCATACAGTATTAAAGAAAGACAAGGAAATAATTTAATATGTCTTAGTCCAATTACAACCAGAAATGTCTACACAGGAAATAAAAAAGACACTTAAGAAAGCTAGACTCGCATTCAAGACTAAGTCAAGAATTATAAGATTATTGATTGGTGTTACTCAGTCTGTGCATGATTAAACTGAGAGTATTTGGAAGAAATTCTTGGGTCTTTTTGAAGAGAAGGAAGATGAGCACAAAGAAGAAGAGGAAAATGAAAAAGATAGTGATGAACCTGAGGTTACACAAATAGATGAAGGATGGACCATTGATGGTGTGAAGATCACACTTGATAATATTTATTTGGATGAGCCTAAGGATACCATGGACACCATAGGTGACGTTCCTATCATGGATATTCCTGAATAACAAAGGGACACTACAAAGAAACAAGAGGAAGCACCCAAGATAGAAGCACAACAAGAAAATGAGACATGGAATAGAGGAACTGATCAAGATATGACCAAAGATGCATAATTTTAAAAACTTGTAGATGATCAACTGCAATAGATACTGGTGATGGAGGCAACAGGTAGAAATGCAAAAGCTGAAGATGAACATAAGGAGAACACCACAAAGAAGGAGATAGAAAAGGTAACAATTTTATATTCTTTTTCTTCTAACATTGTTGGTATGGACTAAGATATATAAGCTATTAAAGGGAAAATAGATTTGAGCACTATGAGTCCTAAGGAAATGATATATATTGCTATGGCTATTAAGTCCCAAGAAGAGAAGGAGAAGATGAAAAAAAAGGCAAAGGTTATACTGACTGCAAGAGACATACTATCTGACTTAGTACCTAAAGTTAAGTATGATTAGAAGGAAACATCGATTTAATAGTTAGGTAAATTTTTGGCAGCTACTAGAGAGAAAATCCAAAGTCTAGAGGATGTTGAAATAATGAGAGAAGAAAGAGATTATGAAAGGAAGAGGTCATAAAAGTGTGCTCAATATATTTTACTTGATAGAAATACCTTAACAATGGCAGTGAACAAGGTGAAAGATGCTCTAAGTGATGGTGGTAAGATTATTACCTCAACTTCTTCTTTTTTACAAATTTTGAAGAACTTAGATAGGAAGAGGAGTGAAGCTAAACAGGAGCTAAGGCTATTAACAACAATTTTTGATCCTATTGATGGTTTAGCTACAATTTTTGGAGCACAAGTTAGTGCAATCAATCATAAGCTTAAGTCTTATAGGGATGAGTAGGAAAACATGATTGCAAACTTGGCAGAGTTACAGAGTCTATTAATTCCTAGGTTGGAGATTTTGCAAAAAGGTGTTAAGGAGACTGGAATAGTGTTAGTCTCACCTACTCCATGCAGTGTAGAAGGATTGGAGGAGCTTGTACATTTTGTGCATGGACATATACTTATCATGGAGAACCTACTGAATACTTGGGTTAATGAATTACATGTTTTGAAGGTCAATTTTGTAGATGTATCTAGTAGATTGTAACTAGGTATATGCTACTCTTTATAAATAAAAGTTTGCATTTTGGTTATCTATTGTAATACCTTTGTCATTTTTTTTAAAGGGGGAGTAGTATAAGGTGAAAATTTTATGCTAAGTATTTGTAAGGGGTGTAGTACATATATAGTAGTGCAATATGTTACATGGAATTGCATGATCTATTTTGTAATTACCTTAGGGGGAGTAATCCTAAGGAAAATTTGGCTAAGTATTTGTAAGGAGTGTAGTACATATATAACAATGTAATATGTTACATGGAATTGCATGATCTATTTTGTAATTACCTTAGGGGGGTAATCCTAATGGGATTCATTAATACCTGAAGCTTTGTACTTGATTTATTTCATATGTTCGCATAGTTAGACACTTAGCAATTTTTCCTAAGTGTTTCTATCAATACCAAGGGGGAGATTGTTGGCATATGATGAGGATGATCATATCTTAGATCTTGTAGTGGAAGTTTTAGTGTTATCATTGCTGGAAAAAATTATTCTAGGTAGATTGAATCCATTGAGAAAGGTGACTACACAAGGATTTGTCTAAGTAACCAGTGTATCGATGATAACACAACCAATGATCGTAAATTCAGTGTGTGATTATAATTTTGAGGATTCATATGGTGCCGCCAGATACGAAGTATCTACAGAATTAGTTTTGCATATTTAACGTACAGACATAGATTTGAGGCAAACACTAGTAATATGAGTGAACAGTGAACAATCAAACCAGTCTAGTCAAATTGGATAAATCAATTCAACGGTAAAGTCAAAGTCAAAGACCACCCAGTTTAAGTGTTAAATTGTTGAGGTTCAACATTAAAATTTTCAATTTACTATGTTGGATTGATTGCTTATGAATTTTGATTGGGATTTAGAGGTTGACTTAAGTAACATGTTTTAGGGTTATTCCACCAACCTAAATGTATTTATAAGTGATGAAATTGAAAAGAGAAGGAGGTTGTTGGTGTTGCAATGATTGTGATTGATGAAGGTGGAGTTTGTATGGTTAGAGAAATGTAGTGAGAAGTGTAGAAGTGGATCTTTTAGGAAGAAGGTGCAATCTTGAGGTCATTCTTTGAGTTTACTTACTCAAGGAAAGTTCTAACATGCTTGCAATCAAAATCCTCTAACAAGGTTATTCCTAATAGGGTATGCAGGATCCTAAAAGGTCTGAAGACTAAATCCTCTAACCAGGTGACTCTCAAAAGGAGTTTAAAATCCTTTAACAAGGTGGTTCCTAACATGAATTTTTAATAGCTTCTAAACATGCTATAGATACTCTTAACTAGGTATACCCCTAACAGGGTGATGTAATGCTCCTAACAAGGCAAAGCTTATTGGTGCACTAGTGAGATTTGTGGGTGATAATTCCCACCATGGATTGTCCCTTTGACAAGGGTTTCCAAACTAATATATTGGTGTCTTTGTGATGATTGTGTGGATGCATGCTTTGTTATGATTTTATGTTACATTTAGCTTTGCATGTTGGTTACTTTGGAAGTTGAAGAAAAAAATTTGTAGATTTGTGGTTGCATTGATTCACCGCCCCTCTCAAAGCCTTATAATACTAACAAATATGATCGAATCAATTCAACATAAAGATGAATAAACTAGTTAAGAAATTTGAATTGAAACAAATCAAGAGCATTCTATGGATCTCTAGTTCTAGGGACTTGAGTTATGCTCTCAGCTATAATTATGATCCTTGAGTGACAACCTAGAAAATGAGGATATAATATGATGCAAGATGATCAAAATTACTATATTACGATACAAATATTCCATTATAACAATGCTTAAATGAATAAATGATATGCAAACCAGCGTTGTGCCTATGATTTGATGAAATAAGTCCAAACCATCATTATGTGCTTTCTCTACGAAGGTGAAACCTTTTACTCTAGAATTATGCATCCTATTTATAGGATTTCTCAAGGTGTAGGGGGTGAATTTGATTAACCATGATCAAGGTATAGTTGAGGTTAAGTTTGATGATGTATCCCCTTTGATTGGACAAGATTCCCTTTCAAGGTTAAATTGTTAATATTACAAAAGCCTTTTGATGATCCATGTGCACTCATTCCTCCATTCTCATTGGTTCAATTGATTTTTGTCATATAGTGGTAGGTGATACTTTTTAGGAGGATTTAATTCAAATGAATTAATTAAATTAGTTCACCAAATGTAGGATAGGAAAAAGTGTTAGAATGCATAATAGAGTCAACCACAAAACCTCAAAACATCATGAAAACACATCCTAATCTAATATTAAAGCCATTGAATGAAAAGGTGCATAAAATAAGCATAAAAACTTAAACACCCTCTTCAAATGATGCTCTAATGTTCTCCTTTCTTCTCCAGTAAAAATGTGCTCTTGTCTTGACAAATACACTCATAAATTGAAAAAAAAAATGACTATAATGACTATGAGAATACTAGTAAAGGGTGGTTAGCAAATTAAGGAAAAATGATCTCAATTTATAGGAATTGAGAGCCAATATGTAGAAATGGCAATTCGGTGCACAAATGGAAAAAATGTCATAAATGAAGAGTGAAATTGGAAAAGTGTCATATTATGACACATTATGACAAGATTTAAGAGATCCAATTGGAAAATTAGTGTGGAGAAGGGAAGGGAAATGTTCCATTAAGTATGACAAATTATGACAAAGGAAAAGAGGAAAGTGTCATAAACTATGAAAAGAAGTCTGACAAATGGAGGATAATTAGTAGGAGGGAATATTGAATTTTAAAACTCATTAATTCCCACAAAAATGGAAATTCAAGAATAAGAATTCACAACATGGAAAATTAGCCAATTGATTAATAGAAATTAATTAATTGTGGAGACATGGAAGAGAGAGAATAAATAAAGTCAATTTATTTATTCAATTAGGACATAGGGATAAACTATGGGTTATTTATCTGAAAAGGGAAAATTAGTTGATCATTGACCAAAATGATGACATTAATACACAATTGGATTGATTTGACGTTCTTGATAAGGGTATGGAAGTGTTTTGATGATTTGAAATGACATTGATGACTTTGACAATGCCTAGGGTTGATTTTGAAATGGATTGATAAGGTTTTGAAATGATTTGAAAATGGGGTTGAAAGGATTTTTGAATTGATTTGAAGATTTTGAAAAGGTTTTTAAAGGGTTTGATAGGTTTAGGACTGAATTAGGATTAATTCTGAAGGTTTTGGAAAGGTTGATATCAATTTTGAAAATGATCAATTTGGACAACTGATTTGCCTTTATCTATATCATACTAAGCCTATTTATGACCTCAAATACCAAAGTTATAAATGCTTAAAATATGATTTCACCCATTTATTTTCTTTGAGAATAAATTTTGGGATTATTGATGGTTGTCACAACCTTGTTGGGTTCTAACATGGTTGCCACAACCTTGTTGGGGTTTGATATGGTTTTCACAACTGAGATGAGAGTTGCAAGGGTTTCTAGAACCATGTGAACCTCCAATATGTTTGGTATCAAGAAATACAATAGTCTTCACAACCATATATTGGCCCAACAAAGTATCTTGTTATTCTTGAATTGGTCTCGATAAAGAACTTTTTCATGTCAAAATTTTAAGTGGTTTTGACAACCACTTTAAGCACACTAGGGGTTATAAAATTGGTGCATTGTTGAAGACCTCTTAAAACTTTATTTTCACTTCTTTTATTTTGCACTGGACACATGATTCATCAACCTCTTAAGAGGTTGTGACAACTACAAAAAGTGCCAATACAGGTGTAATACCCGCCGCATAGTTTGTTTTTCAATTTTGGTGCCAAACTCTTTTAGACCTTTTCATGCATGCGATGGTTATTTATATGTTATGATGTCATTATGATTATTTATTTACTGATAATACTGACACTATATCTATATGCACATGGATCATTTGTATGTTTTACATTTTTGTTTGGTGTGTTTGATATGGTATGGGACAGACTCGTAGTTACTTGCTCTGGTGAGATCCACACAATGTACTGATTCCAAACATTGTTTGTTATATTTTGTATATGCATATGTTCATCTTTGTGATGAAAGGTTTTCTAGTACCGGACATCATCTTCCTTGAATTGGTAGGATTGAGTGTGCCCTATCGCAATATCTCAATGATGAAATATGAGAGATAGTGTTCAAACCCAAATCCATATCCTAAGCTTGCATTTTGTCCTAAGAATGGACATGAATATGACTGAATACCCTATCTAAATCTGTCAAGGTGACATGGATTTGTGAGTCTTTATGTGTGTGCTTGTTGTTTCTGTTTTAGTTGTTTTTTCTATTTAGATGGTTTCAGTTAGATTTATGGTTCTTTTTGGCTTGTTTTGATAAATATCTAATTGTGGTAATTATTAATGTTAACAATTACACTTTTAATAAGGTTAAAACATTATTATATTAAATATATAGCTATTTAATAATTAATTATTAATTAAATGCCTATTGCATTTAATTAATTGATTTAATTATTAAGTCTTAAATTAATAATTGAGATTTAATTAATATTAAATCAAAAAATTAAAATTAAATACATAATTAATATAAAAATGATATTTATTATCAAGTTGAATATTACATGATATGTTATAAATATTAATTCCAATTAAAATATTATTATGCAATTTGTTGCCCATTCAATTTAATAAATCAAATTAAGAATTTGAATTTAAAGTTGAGTTAAGAGATATCTTTAAGTTTCATAATTGATTTAATTAATTAAAATAATAACATACATTTCAAATGCACTTTTCTAAAATTATGACTTTGACTTCAACTTGTAAAGTTAAGTTGTGCAAACTTAATTTAAGTTAATGTTGAAATTAAAGTGTTTTCTTTTAATTTTAAATTAAAATTTAATTTCTAACTAGGGTTTCACTTTTTCAACCCTAATTTCCTAGTTTTTTATATATATCTGAATTGAAAGTCATTTGGAGGAATTTAATCAAGTTGAAGGAGAATTTTGGGAGTAAAAGAATTTTTGTAAAGCTTTGGAGTTTTTTGGATTGCTTCCACATTGTTATCATTATTGTTTGTAAACATTTTTAAAAAAAAATTATTATGTAACATTAGTTGCATGTTTAGGTTAAATTATCATGGGTTCCCTAGTAGGGCATTACAAGATGTTTTGAAACCTCGTGCAATCTCTGACACAACTATTTATTTCTTTAAATCTCCAACTATACAAAGGTATTAGGAGAATTGGAAGTTATCACAACCTTGTCGAGATCCAACAAGGTCCTACAAGTTTGTCACAACCTTGTCAAATTCTAACACCAAAGGCATAGCTTTATGAAACTTCAAAATCTTTTTTGACATTCCAAAAAAAATTTTGAGGATTTAATCGACCTTTAAAGTAAAAAATTACCTTGAGGAAACTTGATCATCACGAATCCTAACAAAAATTTGGAAAATCTTGTAATTATTGGCTAGGAACTCATTCTTGCATGAATTTTGATCTGAGAAATTTAAAATTTGGTCAAGTTCAAAGGTAGGACAATAGCAGCATATGACTTTACCAAGTTGAGCCATAGCGTCTTTTAGAAACGGTCTAAAGGATAATTTTGAAAATGTTAATTCTATCCAAATATAATAGTGAGAATAGAAAGGGGGCCTTTAGGATGAAAACCAAACGTCTAGTCTTACAAATAACAAACCTATCTGCACATAACTTAAATGTTCCATATTGTAAAATTGCTTGAGCATGCTCAAAAAGCTTAAAAATACAAGAGACGTAACCTTTTCCCAACCTCTAATTGGCTCAATTTTCCATCCTCTATTATCCCCATTTATTTATCCCATTGGTAAACATCTAACTCAATAGGGTTTCCTGTTTAGAAAAAAAAATAACAATTTTGTATTGACTTTCAACAATGTATTCTCTATAATATTATTCATTTTCTTGATTTTGAACAAGGGTTTCCTCTTTTGTGTTAGTCTAACCATTATGCTCTCCTTTACGAACACCCCCCTTAAAACCACCTAATGCTAGATTCCAATGGAAGAGGCTTCTTTGCTAATCTTTCTTCTATTTTCATCTTCATCTACAACCCTTCCTTTCCTCATGGATCACTCTTTATTCCTTTTTCTAAGATACACTCTGCCTCCAATCCCTATCACATGAAGGATTTGATTTATATAAGAACACTATAATAACCCACACATCCTTGCGCAAAAAGAAACGCTACTAATTGCCTTAAAAAAAATGCCATTATGTAATTTTCTCTGCTAGGGCTTCTTGTTGGTTTTGTTGCTTCATTAAGTTTAACTAAATAATTCAGATATGTAGTTTTAGATTCAATTATGTAATATTTTTATGTTAATATTTTCGTTGGTATTCAATAATCTTGATGATAGATCACTGGGTGTGATTTGAAGGTTGGTGAAAAGACTTATATAAGTAAATTTGAAGCATACATAACTCATCTTCATGATATTTGGAAAACTTTTGTGTAAGATTAGAAAAAAATTTATATTAATATTTTTTATGGTATTTAGTTATCTTGATGATAGATGAGAAGGTTGTTGAAAATCACGTACATAAGTAAATCTAAAAGCATCCATAACTCATCTTCATGAACTTTAGAAAACTTGTGTAAGATTAGATAGCTAACGAGATATAACATCAATAATAAAAAAATTTACTTATAATTTTTAAACTTGATTAGAAATCAAATCTCAAACATAATAGATTAATCATAATGATTGCAAATGGTTTCTCTTAATGCTTATATATATTAGGGTTCAATTTAATCCATTATCTATAACATATACATTATACTTTTGATTAATTTTAATAAAATAATATAATAAAGTTATTTTTTAAGTTCTACTCTTACAACGTATTTACCACATTTCTAATAATAGACTAAAATTCTTATTAGTTTAGTTATTTAAATATTGCTTAAAATGACATAAATATGAAAATTATGTTAATGTTATTAACTAACTTTTAATAAAACATTAAATAATATAATAAGTTGTTAATAAATATAATTATTTCTAAATTATATATTTGATTAATCCTGTCATTTAAAAGGTATTAACATTATTATTATTATTTCACTAATTATGAATTGTTTCTCATCATCAAATAACAACTTTAAAGGTCAAAACTATTAATAATTATATTTTTTTCCCAAAAAACTTATTGATTTTAAATTTATATTTTTATGATAGAATAAATAATTAACATGATATTTAAGTCAAAAGTTGTAGTTGTTATTTAAATATTTCTTAAAATGACATAAATATTTGTCGTTTTACAAAGCTTGATAGCTTAATTTTCTCAATTCTCTAACACTCTCTATCATTATATTCTCTATAAATCACTTATTATCTCTCACTTTATATTTATTTCATCCACTCTTATTCTCTCTTGTTCTCCCCCTCTATATATTTATCTATTACATATCTTTCTATCCCTTTTAACTCTCTTTCCATATCTCCCTACTTTTCTTTCTCTATTGACAGGAACTTTGACGCTTTGCATCTCTTGTTATTCAACATTTTTAATAAAAAATACGACTAACAATATTTTGTACAATAATATATTAAAAATAATGTCTAAAAGAAATAAAAATATCATTATATAAAACTTAGCATTATATAAAATATCATTACATAAAAATATCATTATATAAAACAATTGTATAATGATATATAATTGGAATTTTATTTGGTTAATGAACATTGTCTTGTTGAAGAAGCAGGACTGTGATTTTGTTAATGCATATATATTTTTCAATTTATCTCGAACCCCATAAACGCTCTGTTTTTCTCATAACGCTACTTATGCTTTAAAAACGGCTTAGGTATGAATCGGTGTAAATTTGCTTCAGACACTCTAGGATGAATCAGTTAAAAACGTTCCTGCTCGATAATAACTCTTGGTTATAGAGAATTTAGCATCCTCGCCCTCGAATGTTAAGTGATGATTTGTAAAGATATAAGAATTAAGTCATACACATATATATAAGATATGAGAATTACATAGTTTCACACAAAAGATTAATCGAGTATACAAACTTCAATATATCTACAAGTAAACTTCAATTAAATGTTCAACAAATATATATACGACTACACAAATCTAAACACATAAAAATTACTACCTGAAAATAATCACGTCTTGTAAAGTATCACACAAAAAGTAAATTAGCACTTATTGATCATCATTGCAAACGATGGTCATATTATATAAGTAAACTTCAATTAAATATCAAAAAAATGTACAGCATTGTCTCAAATCATGATCAATGGATAAAGAAAATTGATTGGAAACAATCGTCTTCAATTAAATATTCAAAAAAATTTACAACATTGTCTTAAATTATGATTAATGGATAAAGAGAATTGATTGTAAATAAATAGGAAGCTCTACAATGTTAAAGAAATATAGATCAATAGATTTATCTTGGCTTTCTTCTTTAAAAACCTTCCTATTTAAATTCACCAATAACCCTTCTAAGAAAAAAAATTATTGTCTTTAAAATGAAAAACTCTTGAATAATCAAATTATAATAGTTACAATTTCAATCTCTGCTAAGATGGGGGGTTTTCTTCCTGCTTCTTTACTTCCGGAACCCCTCCAAGCAATTATATATTAATAAAATATAATGGTTCTGCCATTTTTATCAAAAAAAAAAAATTAGTTACAATTTCAAAAACTATAATCACAACAAAATCTCCCATAAATTAATTGTGACTAAAGTTGATAGTTGAAGGGATTAATGGACAATTAAGGTAGAAAGGCCATGGGTTGGGAAAGAGGGAGACACATGAGAGAAGAGATGTATTGAAAATTAGACATAAATCTCCTATCATAATTTGTTTTAATCTATTATAAACCACTTCATGAAATCTATGTTTAAATTTTGAATAAATTGCAATTAAGAGATAATCTGAAGTGTATTCACTCTATCTCTCTTTCTCTTTCTCTTCCCATACCATTATGTCACCCTCTTATTCTCTCTCTCTTCCTATTTTTAGTATCCATCCATCTCTACTTCTATTTGTTTGTCTGTCTATCTATTTGAATCATTGTCCGTAGATCACCATCTCCTCCTCTCATCTCCTTGTGTCTCCACCTCTCCATCACTTTATCATTTGTTTTTGCAAAAATCACCTCTAAAAGGTCATAATGCTATAAATTAGAAGTCATATCAACAAGCAACAAGCAGCATCAACTCCAAACAAGGAACAATAATTCTCATCATAATTATATTTACTTCAATCAACTTCGATTAGATTACACTCTCAAAATTTCATTTGAAGTCACACAATTGGATAAATATAACAGATAATGTTAATGAGCAACAACCTCACATGCTCAACTTTGAATTTTTATTTTTATGGGGCGTAAGAAATATTATTTTTCATAATTAAACTTATTTGGTTCAAATGCCCATAATTAAACCTATTTTGTTCTCTAGAAAAAATGAAATTTAGTTGAAAACATTGCAACCGGCCATTTTGAAGGTGCTGTGCCAAATTTGTTTATTAACTCATGCCTATTTGTATAGCGCCTGTATTTTATTTTAATTTGTTATTTCTTGTTATGGAACATCAACAATTTAATTGATTGTTGCTTGTTCGACTTATCTACTTTGCTATTTATAAATGCCTTCTCAAGGATTAATCATTGTACTATCAAGTGAGTACTCTGCTATTGCCTGGAGGAATATATACAAATCAATACTTTTGAATGACATCCGCCAGATTGAAATTTGACTCATACAAAATGAGGAGATCGAAATTTTCTGTCAAGTATATATTTTTATGTTGAAAATGTTAATGTAAATATTATAAAAAAAAAAATTCTGATGTATCTTTTGGTTGTTTTTAGTTTTGATTGTGTCAGCATTCCAATCTCTCTTTATTCTCTTTCAAACATTATTTTAAGTTGGTTTAAGTCTTGATCTCTCTTCCCTTTGCACTCTTTATCGTACTGATGATGGATCATAGAGTATGATCTAAAACCTCAATGCTAAAAAAATAGGCATACAATCAAATCTAAAAGCAACCAAATAATAATTTAATAGATTGTACAAATCTAATAAAATTAAATTTTGATGTTCTCTTAGAAACCATGAAAATTTATTAATATTATTAAATACTCATTCAGAATTCTTTACATATGCAAATGCTTATAAAACATTGCATTTCTATACAACTTTGTCAAACTATCTTAAGAAAAATTAATTTCCAATAGCTAACCCAAAACTAATTAGATGGTAACATATAGATTTAGCAAGTTGAAGAGCATCGTGACTCCATTTGATTATTCTAAAGTACCACATTTTAATAATCAGAAAGAAATATAAGTCTCTCCAATCATGAAAATGCTCTGCAACTAGGGTGTCTTCCTTTGCACGCTACCCTGCTTCCCGCGCGTCAGAGTAGGATTGTCATTAATGACCTCCACCTCCCCGGGGTACGGCAGTGGTCAGAATGGAGAGAGTAACCGCGCCTGTAATAATAGTGGGAACAAAGGCTTTGTTAAAAGCATTGTTATCGACCTCGGGAAGGAATCGAGAGCCATTGACATCTCAACGGCTGAGGCAGTTAAACCGATTGCAGTGGCCGAGGTAGGAAAACCACTTGCATTGATAGAGCCAGAGGCTTCACGGGAGCAGAAGAAAGATGGAGCCCAAGGATCCAAACCCCAACAGAAGACCTTCAAGCAAGTCGTTCAGAATGAATGAGCACTTCCAGAAGGCGTCCGCTTCATCTCCGCAATCTCCCACAACTCAGAAGCCACCGCAGGAGATGGAGGTAAGGTTCCTTCGCCACCCAAGCTCATCATTAAAGCTAATCCCCAAATGATTGTCGCAATTGAGAAAGAGAAGAATAGGCTTAAGGATAGTGCAATTTTTTTTGCTGTCGTTAATGCTTCCAATTTACCTTCTAGAAATTACCTTAATGACTGGTTTCAAAGGGTTTGGGGACAAAAACTAGGGTTTCACTTTTCTTACTGTAGAATTTTGCAAAAGGGTTTGTTTCTAATGTTTTCCATAGACCCTAAATCTCATAAAGCCATAATTGACGAGCAATTCTGGAGAGTGGGGCCGTATGAATTCAGAGTCATCCTGTGGTCTCTTGAGGCCTTGCATAATGAAGTTCTGGCCCTGTCTAGCCCCCGCTGGGTTGTCATAAAAAATATTCCTCCTTTTTTTACTTAATCTTATCCCTCAAGCACTCAACCCTGTTGGCAAAGTACTTCGGATTGACCAGTCTAACACACTCATTCCTCATACTGATGTGAGAATACTCATCTCCCTTAGACCCGGCATAGATTTCCCTGAATCCCTCCATTTTGACCTTGGTGGTTGCCCTATTTCTTGCCCTGTCACCTTCTTGGGTGGTATGAATAGTTTCTACCTCTATAGGAAAGAGGGCCATAAGAAACAAGATTGCCCTATCCTAAATAAAGGCAACCCCTCCCCATTTGGTGGCCCTAATCTCCCAAATGTTAACCCTCCTGACTCTGCACCTAACCCTCCCAAAGATACCCCTCCTGGGTTAGCCCCTCCTAATTCCCTGACTTTCCAACCACCTCAGAATGAGCAATGTCCTCCTGACCTCTCGGTAAAATCTACCACAAATTGGATGAAGAGCTCGGAGGCTATCTCTGCAACCCTTGATAAACTCAAAGGCCAATTTGATGCACACCAACCCCCCCCCGGTCCCGACCCTGGTGGTCCCTAATGCTATTAAGAACCTCCCTCCTACTAGTGACTTGGACTTTGGTCTGGGTCCTGACACCATCCCCCCATGGCCGAAACATAGGACTCTGAATGCTCAACAGATCACTATTGAGAGAATTAAAAACATGGTAGACAAGATAAGATCCATCCCTAAACCCAAGTGGAAAATATACTATGTGCTTCCTCCAGATCAAGATGCTCCTAGGACCCAGTCCACCATTTTGGGTGTATCAGTTGAAAAGATGGTTAGCCCTAATGTCCCCCCTCTCTCGTATTCTCCCCCCAACTCAGATGAGATGATTGATCAGCCAATTGTGTCATCCATTGAAGATAAACTCAATGCATTCAATGTGATTGTTATCCCAGCTCCTCCCCACCTCCTACCCCCTCCTAATTTATGGAGATATAGCCCGTAGAGCAGGAACATAGCAAGGATATCCACCTTGGCAGAGGATACAGTGAGGATGGAGACTAGGCTCAAGGAAGACCTTGACCTAGAGGAAGGAGAAGTCAGCAAAGGACAGAGAGGTTCCTATCATGCAGAAGATGGTAAATTTACCTTTGTCTGGGGTTATGTTAAAAAGAAAAAAAGAAAAAGAAAAGGATAGTAAGGTGGATAAGAAGTCCCCACTAGAAGCCCCAGAAGGGGACAGTCTCAAGAAGAAGAGAGGAAGACCTACTATGCTAAGTGGAAACACTAAGCCATTCAAGCACCCTAAAAAGGACATTCCCCCATGCTTTAAGAGTTTCAAGACTCTCATGGACACAGACAAATAGTCCCCATGTCTATAAACTGTACATCATGGAACATTAGAGGACTAGAGTCCTCTGATAGAAAATATGTTGTCAAAAGGCTTCTGCCATCACATAGGGAAGTTGACATCCTCATGCTCCAATAAGTTAAAGTAGTAGGATTTACTTTAGATATTGCCTTAAAATGTATTTGGAAGGATGCTACTACATTCTCCACTAAACATCATAAAGGTAAAGGAGGAACCTCTATTTTGGTTGGTTCCAGGTGGAGGAAGATGATCCAAGGATGGGGGACATCTCCCTATAACAGAGCAGTATGGGTCTCTTTTAACACTGGTGAACAAACCCTTGGTATTTGCTCTGTTTATGCCCCTAATGACCACCATGAGAGGATTGACCTATGGAAATGGATCTTAGATCTAGATAATATACCCTGGATACTTGCAGGGGACTTCAACATGATAGAGAGAGCCCAAGACAAAAGTGGAGGGCAGAGGTTTGAATGGAAAGGTAATGAGATGGTTTTCTGGAATAGGATGATCTCTAAGTTGAATCTCTTTGACCCCTTGGCTTAGAAGAAAAGTGAGTCAGAAGGTGTGTGGTTCACCTGGTCTAATTTTCAAAAAGGTGACAGGAGGATATATTCCAGATTAGACAGGTTCTACTTGAACAAACAGATCTTCAATTTCCCACCTATCACAGGAGATAACTGTGTCAAGGTTATCCCATACACCCTCTCAGACCACCACCCTATTTGTTCTTGCATCCACCTTATTCCCTCCCATGCTACCCCACCCCCTAGTAAAGCAAGGTTTGCACTTAACTCTTCTCTCCTCAAAGATGAAGCAGTCCAAGATGCTATTAAGATTATAGCCTGGTGTACAATGAAGATATAGCCCAACACCATAATGAAGTGGATAGATGGAATCTTACCACACTATCTTGGCAAAAGATGCTCAAGATTGTTGGGAAGAAGAAAGTCAAAGATGCTAGAGGTAAGGAATTCAAGCTTGTGGAAGAGCTACAAGAGGCTGAGATTCAGATTCAGAACAACCCCGCAGACCTTGGTCTATTGGATACGGTGGTAGGTTGCAGAGACTCCCTAAGGAAGCTTCAACTCATTGAAACCAAAGGAGCTAGGGTGAGAGCCAGGATTAACTGGCTCAATCTGGGTGACAGAGAATCCAAATTCTTCTTCCAAACCCTTAAGAAGAAGGAGGCAAGAGACAAGATTACCTGTATCATGGAACAAGGTAATAATATCACGGCCCAAGAAGATATCCTGGATACCTTCTCCAACTTCTATAGCAGGATTTTCACCACTGAGCACAATGGGTCAATGGGCTCGGCTATGCAAAAGATTAAAGACAGTATCCCTAAGAAAGTTTCAGAAGAAGATGTTGTTATTATTGGGAAAGATCTTTCAGTAGAAGAGATCAAGAATGTCATCTTGAGTATGGCTAATGACAAAGCGCCTAGCCCGGATGGGCTTACGGTTGAGTTCTACAAGACCAATATTGGATGGGTAAGTAACAGCCTTTACAAAGTATTCCAGGAGGCCATTGCTGCAGGAACTCTTGGTTCTACACTAAACGTTGGCCTAATTAAATTGATTCCCAAAGATGGGGATAGACTCCTAATCAAGAATTGGAGACCTATCACCCTACTAAATGTGGGGTACAAGATCCTAGCCAAAGCCTTCTCCCTCTGGATTGCTAAAATCCTCCTTAAAGTGATCAACAATACCCAAACAGGCTCTGTTAAGGGTAGATATATCAAAGAGAATCTGGTTACTTGTTGGGAAGCATTGGAATGGGCCAAATCTTCAGGCCAACAAAGTGTCATGCTTCTCATAGACTATGAGAAAGCATATGACCATATTGAATGGAAGTTTATCCTACTCATGCTGGAAAGGTTAGGATTCCCTCCTTCATTTTTCAAGATGGTCTCCACCTTACTAAAAGGGGCTATGGAAGCAGTAGAGGTTAATGGCTTCAGATCTTAGTTCTTTGAACTCACTAGATCCATCAGGAAAGGGTGTCCTCTTGCTCCTTCCCTATTTGTCATTGCTGCAGACTCCCTCCACTTCTTGCTTAGAGATGACACCCTGTCTCCCCAAGTAAAAGGCATCTCCCTCCCCTGATGGGCAAGAGGTATCCAACATCCAGTTTGCAGACGAAACAGCCATCCTCCTAAACATAGAGGAGAATAATATGGATTACCTAATGCAAAAATTAGACCTTTTTTGTGAGGCCTCAGGCAGCAAAATATTTGTCTCCAAATCCATTATGCTGGGATGGGAGACCAATCCTCTGATTTGGTGGAACAAATATGACCTAGAATGGGGAGGACCTACTCATATTGTGAGATACCTAGGGATTCCATTTGCAGTGGATCCAAGCATCAATGAAATGTGGTGTTGGGCAAAGGATAAAATCCTCTCCAAACTCAATAAATGGGACAGCAACCTCCTCTCCTTCCCGGGAAGAGTCCAAGTTTGCCAGAAGATACTATCATCATACCCCATTTACTTATCTTCCTCATGGCTCTTTAACTAGAGCTAGTTCAGTTCTCTTCAGAAAATTATCAGAGATTTCTTGTGGTCAGATGGAAGAGGAAATAAGAAGACTCATGTTGTCTCTTGGGAATGGTGCACTAAAGCAAAGGCCTGGAGAGGTCTTGGCTTAAAAGATCTAAGGACACAAGGTATATCATTATCAGCTAAGTGGATTGCCAAGGCCTCCTCTGGAGATGAACCTTGGAAAATATTGATTAGGAACAATCTTTATAGGGCCCACCCCTGCAAAGCCAAATCCTGGACCCTCCTAAGTTGTGCTAACCTACTTAGCTTAGACAGTAATATTGTTGTGCAAGGATCTAATGTCTTTAGATCTGTTTGGAAGAGCTGGAAGCTTGTTAGGGGATTCCTCTGCAACACTTCCCCCATAGAAAGTGGTGGTAAGTTATGTGGCGCTAGATCCATATGGTGGAGCCTAAAACATAAAGATAAACCTCTTGCCCTACTTCAAGGTTGTTCTAGAAGCGAAAGAAGTATGTCAGTTTCATGATGTGTTTCAGAGAGATAGATTGGACACTTGGGAGAATTTGAAAGATAAATTTGGCCTACCCCTGTCCCAAAGTAGAACTTACACCATCCTCTCTACTTCCCTTAGCAATCTGGGACCCATCCATGGTTGTTGTTCACTGGAAAACTGCTCCACCCTGTTTACCTGGCCAGATGGTACCCCTCTCCACCAAGTTAAAGTCAAATACTTATACCACCTTCTCACCCAAAACTCAGACATCCTCATCCATGCTAACTCCTTATGGCACCTTGAGACCCCCTCAGCAGAACGGAACAAATACTTTACCTCTATCTAGACCAGACATATTGAACCCAAAATCATATGTTTCTTATGGCGCCTTATTCTACATAAGCTCCCTTTCAAAAATCCTGGAGGGGAACCTAATTTGTGCAATGTCTGTAAGCAACCTGATCTGTACTACATGTTTTCTTCGAATGCTTATTCGCTTCTGAAATTTGGAAGATGTTTGGCCTCACATACAAATCTCATTTTGATACTCTTAATGTCATATCTGGGAACATTAACGGTAGCAAAGTTTGCAATGGTTTTTGGTCTATTTTGTCTTCTATTATATTGTGGGTTATTTGGAAGGCTTGCAATAATGATGTTTTGACAGGGAAGAGCAGGAATCTTACTGAGTCTCTAAGGAGACTCATTTACTCTGATGTTTCCATGCAGGTTACAGTTGTTATTAAGATGAAAGAGAGTAAGTTCCTACAGGTGTTGAGGGAAGGTGAGATTACAATCAGCAAAAAGGACATAGCACATGGATACACAACCATGAAACCAGGGCCTCTGTTTGACAGTAAACTCTCAAAATTCATTGATAAGCTGAAGCAACCGGTGTTAGATTAGGCTGAAAGCTAATCTCCCAAGATCACCTGCATGCAAGACTGTCACAGAGAAGCAAGATACAGACAGAAAGAGAGAAGAAGCTATGGAGGCCAAAAAGCCAGAGACATCGAATGCAACAGAAAATAATATATTAACAATATGTTTCTATCAATTACAATGTGATGTAAAAACTCTGTAAAGTAAACTAAGAGGTGAATCTTTATAAAAGGAATCATGAAACCCTAAAAGAGAAAACCTAAGGTTAGCTTAAGCAACTAGAGTGAATAGGTGAGTTAGTAATTAGATCATAATAATTTAATTAATAACCCGATAGACTATTACTCTAACACCCCCCCTTAAGATAAGCTTAGGGAGAAGCAAAACCTAGGAAACTACTGCAGAAAGCAGGAAAGATGGGTCCCGGCAACAAGGCCTGATCAGGAACCCAAGTACAAGAAAATAAACTAGATGAAGGAAACTAAGCCTTCAATCTAGGGAAAGTCCCAGAGAGAGGAACAAGAATGAGAAAGAAGCATCTCCGAAGCATGGAACTGAAAACTCTGTCAGAAGAGACTGCTGGAACCCCCACTGAAGTGCATGACCAGGTAGAGAAGACAATGTCTAAAGAGCTGATCAATCAAACCAGGAAGCAATAGAACCAATAGGTGAACCCCCCCCATAATGCTAAACTGGGAGAGGTGACAGGAACACTGAAATGCAATGCCAGAAACATCTGCAGAAGAAGAACCAGGAACACCAACAGTGCAACAGAAGTACAGACACAGGATAAAGGGCGGTGTCACTGACACATAGCATTGGCTAATGTTGTGGAAGGTATGCTCACTTGACAAAGGTGGATGCACCTAAAATGGCATAAGCATCATAACCCCCCATGGCACTTTATAACAGAGTGCAAGTACAAAAACCATACAAGGTGCTCGAAATCCCAAAGATATAGAAGAAGGCACTTTATCTCAGTGCGTTTACAGAAAAGAAAGCATCAGAAGAAGCATACAAGCTCAGAAGTCAGAAAGAAGAGTGAGCTAGAATATCAGAAGAAGAGATCCCAGGACCTGTAGAACCAAGCAATCCACCAGAGTGCATAAACTGTCAAACTTAGAGGAGAGAAAACCTGGAGTAGAATCTAGAAAAAATACCTCTGCAACTGAATATTTCACTGAACCAGCTTTCCGACGATATCTGGTTTGCCAAAAATTGAGTCCGGATGAGCCAGATATGACTCCCGGAAGGCAAAAACACATATCAGACTTCAACAGTAAAAAACACTCTCAAAATGGCAGAACTCAAAACCCTAACCTCCATCATCGGAAATTTCTCGGAAAGAGATTTCTGACGGTATATGGAAGTCAGAAAAAGACCCCCGGATGCTCAAGATAGAGCGAAAACAGTCCCGGGGGATCAGAAAGGCCTCAAAAGGCAAAAAATAAGCCCCTGGGGCTAAAAAAAGTGCCCCCCCAGGCGCATGGTGCGTGCAGGGGGCTGGGCCGTAGCCCTTGGTCACCCATGTGACCTGCTGCAAAGGTAAAAGGCCCGCGGGGGCTTAGCAGAAAATGCTGCTCGAGCGGCGGGGTAGTCGGGGCTGAGCGGGCGGCAGAGCGGCCGGCGGGGCGGCGGAACGGTAGAGCGGCCGGTGGGGCTAAGCGGGCGGCAAAGCGGCCACAGGGGCGGTGAGGCGTCAGCGGGGAGGCAGGGCCGACGGAGCGGCGGAGCTGGTGGAGCGGACCGGGGAAGCGGCGGGGGCCGCAGGGCGCACAGGGTGGCGGGCCAGCCACCGACTGGTGGCGGTGGAGCGCCGGTGGCCCGGCGGTGGCGCGGTGGCAGCCGAATGCCAAAAGCACTGAACGCATTTTTTAAAAATGCCAAAACACATAAAAAAATGTGTTTTTTAATTTTTTTCTTGAAACCCGTGTCCGTACGGCCCTAAGAGGCCAAAAAAATTCTCCCAGAGGCTCCGGTGTCCAAATCGAACGAGCCTTATATGGATTCTAGGGTTTTTGGGCCTTTTGGACGCAACCGTGAGGTCGGTTTTGGTCCAAAGTGCCTCAAAAAACAAAGACCCCCTAGAACCAATGAAAAAAGCTAGAAAATCCTCTGAAACCCTCTGTGTCTGGAGCGCTTCAACAAAACACGAACAACGAACAGCAGGAGAGCTCTGATACCATGTTAGATTAGGCTGAAAGCTAATCTTCCAAGATCACCTGCATGAAAGACTATCACAGAGAAGAAAGATACAGACAAAAAGAGAGAAGAAGCTATGGAGGCCAAAAAGCCAGAGACATCGTATGCAACAGAAAACAATATATTAACAATATGTTTCTATCAATTACAATGTGATGTAAAAACTCTGTAAAGTAAACTAAGAAGTGAATCCTTATAAAATGAATCATGAAACCCTAAAAGGGAAAACCTAAGGTTAGCTTAAGCAACTAGAGTGAATAGGTGAGTTAGTAATTAGATCGTAATGATTTAATTAATAACCCGATAGACTATTACTCTAACAACCGGACTTACCTACAGGAAACAGGACTACAAAGAACACAGCAAGTTTCTCAACTTATGGCATCATAGGATACAATGTTGTATCCCCAGACTCCAATGAGTTAGACAATGATCATGATCTTCCTTCTGATTAGGATAGGTTCTAGGATTTATAGATAATTTGTCTTTAAGATACTCTCAGCAATATTGGCAACTGTAATTTTGAGCTTTTTTTTATATGGCTATGGCTATGGTTGTGCCTCGTGTAAATACTTTGTTAAGACTTCAACTATCCAGTAACTGATGTAATTTTTTAACCGTCTGATATGCAATAGAAAAAAATAATCAGAAAGAAATATAATATTTCATAAAAACAGATTTTGAAGGGTCTAAATGCTAATACCATGAAACGGCCATTGTTATAACTTATTTGTATTATTGAGCTCATAATCTTATATAATTTGACTTGATTGTATAGACAACATTATTTTATGACGTTAAGCCTCAAAGTATCAAGATGACCCTAAGGTCCCTCTTAATGTTGCTGAGGATATTCCTGACTATTCTCTGATTGTGAACAAAGTTGATAAATTATGCATTCTGTACAACCGTTAGAATGCCATAATCAAGTGGTTAATTGCTCAATTAGACACAGCTAGAAAGGAAATCACCAGATAATTGGACGCCATAGCAGAGGCTGAAGCCAAAGCTAGGGACTGCTCCAATACTAATACGGATAACAACGTTTAGGAAGTGGCTGATGAACTAGCGCAAAAAATTGGTGGATTAAACCCTGGTGTTGATCTGGTGGATTAAACCCCATCCATAAAGGAAGGAAACAGAGAGGGGTAACAATCAACACTGTTTTCAATAATGGACAGGTATCAAAGAGTGGAGAAGCCCAGGCATAAAAGGTTCATTAACCAGAATGAAATTTGAATGACATCTCTGGGTTTAATCAGAAAGTATGTTAGTTATCCCACCAACCTTCTGCAGCTGCTTAAATTCTTCTGCTTTTAGAATTCAAATTACATTGAAATCTGATGCTCCGATTTGCTAGCTTTCATTCTAATGATTCTCGATTAATGGTCATTGCATACATCAGGAGAAGATTCTCATTAGACGTGGATAGATGACCATATTCTATCAAGAGCAAATACATTATCTGGGTTAGTTTGGGGTTGACTATGAGTAAGTCTTATATGATGTTTCCTTTCAATTTTAATGTGTAGTTTGTTAAAAAAATTATAGAACATTGGTTGTTGAATTTAAGATATCTCATTTGTTGATGTGGTATTCTTCGAAATTCTAGCATGGTCTGAACTCTCCCACTTGTTGTTGGAGTGCTTTCTAATATCTTAGCTTGTCTTAGCTCGTTCACCTGGACTCTAATACCCTGGGATCAGCAAGGAGTCGAATTTAAGGCCTCCCATTGCTGAGGTGTACTTCACTGAACTATTAATCTTCTTGATGACTAGTCTATCTTCAATTCAGATATTGCCCATCTTCCAACATAATTTCAAATCAATTTCCATTCACTCTTAAATAAAGCTGTGAAGATTGACTTGAAAATACAGTAGAATTCACATGAATCCTAACATAATTTGTAATTTGATACACTGTGATAACTCCATGCAATGAATATAAATAATCTGTTGTTACTTGTCAATGTTATTTATTCTCTTATGTGTGTTGAAAAACTCTAATTGACATGATGGGCATGTTGAAAAATTCTAATTGACATGATGGGAAAATAAATCAATAGAATTTTAGTCTGTTGGTAAAATTGAATAGTTCTTAATGAATTTACCAGAAATCAATCTGACTGAATGCAAGGCTCACCCCTCCCTTTACTTAAAACCCTCCTTTTCAAGAGTGGGATCATACAGAATTTCCTCTTTTTTTTTTTGTTATCCTCATAGATGGTTGAATCGCTAAACAGTTCATCTTAATGGGTTTTCAGAGAATATGCTATAATAAGGATTAGGTTTTTGCTTGATTTTTTAATATAAGTTTTCTTGGTGTTCAGTGTATGCCTGCCTGATGTCATGCTTAAGTCATATGGTTGAGCAGGTGGGTTTCCGTAGAATTATTGTATTCTTATGAATGACAGGATTGAAATTTTTATGTTGCAATTGATGGAAAAAGATGTGTCGCGCTGCACTTGCAGAATTAGATATACTTCACTTAGGATTTTTTTTTTGGGTACTAACGAAGATATTGGAATAATTTCAAGTAGTGATTTATCCTTTGAAACTGTTCATGTGTACTGTAGTCTGTTCTTCAGGTATCTTACTAAATAGTAATTACCTATACCCAATTTTAATGTGACTCAATATATGTTTTGATTAAATATACCCAACTTTAGTATGAATCAGTATATGCTTCATATTGGATGATACATAAATCAATTCTATATTTGAAGATGTAAACTGAATTGCGTTGTTTGAATTGTAAAGATGAGGTTAGGAATACCAATGACCTTCTGTTGATCGACATTTGGATCTTCGATTTATGAGGCTCCTGCTTGGATCATCTCATAGTAAACAGAGCTAGTTTTCTTTAGAGGAGGCCGCACCAGAAATTGCAGTAAAAGCAATAGGCCAAGCAATAAGCAAAACAGTGGCTACTGCAGAGTGCAGAGATTATAAGAGTAATTCTTTCAACTTTATTACTTCTCAAAAATTGTGAAAAAATATATTAAACATGGAGCACTGGCAGATATTCTTCAAAGATTTGAGTTATCAGAAAAAGCAATAATAGCCTTCATATTTGTTCTTGCAGCGAAGTGTACCTGGGTTGTATCAGAATACAGGGTTAAGCTCCACAAGCGTAACAGATGTTTGAGAACCTAAGTGCCAATATGGTATTTTGGAATACTGGTTTTTCAGTTGATGTACAAGAGGACCAACAGAGCTGTTAGAAAGAGTCTGCTAGTTGAACCTTTTTATTTGTGCTTGATTGCCTTTTGCAGATTGAAATGCAAGTGGGTATGGTTTCAAATTCATGTTGCGTGAATGTTGTTTCAATCTCTATTGTTTATCACTTTATAATATGATTTTAATACCAACTATCGAGCACAAAGGCATTAAAATTACTGCTCTTTGAAGTGCAGGAATTGAGCTCCACTAAAAGTTGATAAAGTAAAACAACCAAATATTGTTCTACTTTCTAATGGAGGTAAATACTCTCATAGACAAATAAATAGTTGCAGTATGTTTTACCAATATTGAAGTTATTAGTCCCTTATTTTAGATGGGTATGACAGATGGCTGGTATGCGGATTATAAAAGCTCATTTCTTTTAGAAAACTATATCCTATATCCTTCAATAAACAGTACAATCTGGAACAACCAATGGAAAAAAATAACAAGTAAAATGTTGCATGATCAAATGGCAGTATGGTCCTAAAAGAAACAAAATCAAGCAATGAAAAGATTATTCAAGTTGGCGTAGGTTCATTTTCTATTTGACGGTTGCCCTGTCTATTCTATCTTGTTTATGTACCAGCTTAAACAGTGTTTCTGTTATCTTGGTTTGTAGCAGAGTTTGGTCTGTTTGATTGAATAATCATATTATTAAAAAAATCATAATTTTTTATTAGGCTTATTTTAGATAAATATTAGCATTAAAAGAATTTAATTTTTTTTGTTTTTTCATACTTTCAAACATTCTTGATGATAGATTATGGAGTGTGACAATTTGAAAAAACAATAATAATAATAAATAGCAATTAAATTTAGAAACAACTATATATTACACTTATGAATTGTGGATATCTGATTAAATTAAATGAATTGATTTTTTTAAATTATTTAGTAGTAAGGTTTTAAGTTAAAATCTATTATGTTATGTGATGATTACTCTTTTAGTCATATAATTATTAGGATTTGTTTTTATTTTTTATTAAGAATGAAATTGGGTTTTTGAAAGGATCCAAAGTGTTTTACAAAGATAAGAATATGTAAAATCTTGAGATCCATAATACAATAGTGAAACAACTATATGGAGCAACAACACTAGGGCTATAAATCAACAACCTTTAGAGTAAAAGGTAGTTTACCTAATTAATTACTTGAGGTTCGTTTTCACACTAGCATTTTATGTTTATTTAGGTCATATGGTAATGACACATGTTATGGTCTATTTTTATATTTGCTTAAGATTTATGTCAAGGGTTGTTTTTTTTGTTTTTTCATTTCATAAGGATTCATTATTCAATGCACATATTTATTTCTCAGCCTCATAGCATTTTTTGTATGTGATAGGTGATCATTGGAAGTTGTAGAGTTTGTGTCAAAGCTTTATGTAAGCCCCTATCATTTTTTGAATGTTTTGACATCGAGTGATCAAAGGATGCATATTTTGTTGAAGCTTGCAACACAAGTACCTACAAGATCAAACAACAGAAAGAAACATCTTTCATAAATGAGAGTAGCAAGAAAGATTTGCTATATTCATCAAAAGTAAAAGGGTATAAAATGAATGATTAAAATCATGAAGGTTTACTTTATTAAAAGAATGTGTCCTGATAACAGAGGTCTGATGAGATACCCATGAACAAAAAAGAAAATCACTCGTAACCAAAGAAAATGAGATAAACCACATGGGAAAAAACACCTCTCCAAACAAGAGATTAAAGAATTAAAAAAGATCAAATATCAAATGAAGTGCATGTGGATCCCAATATGTTTAGTATGTTGATGCTCCACTGGGTTGTGAGATATATGAATTTCATTTTGATTGTCACACCAAAGAGTAGTAGGACCATCATGAGGAAAAATGAGCTCTATCATTCTTGTATGATCATGCAGAGTAAGTGCGCCAAGATGGTGAACAAAAAAGTAGTCACTCGCCTAGAAAAATCCAAAATCGTAGGTAATGTATTCAGGTTTGTTAAAAATTCAAATAACCCAAATGCTTTATGGCTTGGAAAATCTTAGCCTTAATGCATATGGGGTTTTAAACTTTATCTTGTTAAACTTATATAAAACTACAATCGCTATTTTAAAATAAAAATAACACAATCGCATTTTGCTGATTATATTTTTTTAAATGACTAACTGGGCCATTTCTACTTGTAGTTCACGGCATCAACCTACAACTTTCCAAAAAAGAAAGAAAAACCCGTTCATGTTTTACCCACTATCAGTAAAATAACCATGCCATGACGTCTAAAAAGGTGTGTATTCATTTTCTTTAAGGGGTGAAAGGACAAAGGTGTATCATACTTTAGGCCAACGTATCAGCACAACTACATTTAAATATTTCTAACGAAAAATTAGTTTTGGTCAAACATATGGTCTAGATATATCCATTCTAGCTAAGTTAGATATGTGTCTCAACTTTTCTGATTGAAAGTGTCTATTGAATGCATATTTTAGATAACTTTTGGTTCAAATTACTGAAAAAGTAAAATTATTTTAGAAAAGCAATGTTGCAACAACTCCTACTCTTTTTATTGATATTTTAAAAAATATAAAAATACCCTTTTGTAGATCTATAAGTGAACTTTTCTTAAAATGTATCTTTTTTATATTTTAATTAATTTTTATATTTTATATTTATTTTTTATTAAAAGAAGTCATCAAAATATACGGTCGATTATCTTGTCATGGAAAAATAGTAAAATTTATTTTTTGTAAAAATATGATGTAGTAGAGGAAAGAATCTATATTAAGAGGATATAATTTATTTCTATTTTGGATGAATAGATAAGACAAAAGGTGATGTATTGAATGGAAAGAGATATATTCCAGTACAAGTAAATTTTTAATTATATATTTATTAAAATAGTGAAAAGATATATTCATGCACTCTAAAGTTTCAAGTTATCTATATACATAAAAAAATGAATTAAAAAAAAAAGAACAAATTACCATATAAAGGTTGACGGGCGTGTAAATCCGATTTCGATATTTTATCAACAAATAAATTTTAGTTTTATTTTATTAAAACCCATATTTCTATAATTTATTAAAATATAAAATACATTGAAAATTAAACATTTCATTAGTTTACATCATTTAAAAACTCTTAGCATATATCCCACTTTTTAGTGATTTAATTTAAAAACTTGAATTAGTGTTAGTCATTTCCTTCATAAAAGTGTGACACGACTTTGTACTTTTACCCTTTAGAATACATTTTTATTATTTTTATTATAATTTAATTATTTAATTATTGTTTTTCATTTGGTTTTCTTTTGAAATTTATATTAGATCCTCCTACTCATGGTCCTAAACAAAATTTACCTCTTGATGATCCTGAAGAATTCCCTCAGATGGGCAACCCTTCGAACCCTCCAAGAAACCTCTCACTAAACTCACAAAATAATTTATTAGGTCAATTAGCATAAAAATAGCTATGATTTTCTAACCTAGATGCTACACTAAGAACCTCCCAAAATGACCATTATATATCCCTTGTGACATCCTTGGAAATAGTGGTGACAAGTGTTGACGTACTCACAAAACAAATAACTAAGTGGAAATATTATAGAGATTCATGTCGTGATTATTGTTCATACTACTTGTCATATGATGAAGAGAAAGCCAAAGAAATAAGCAAATAAAAGATATGTGATCTCTTCACTGATCAAAAAACCCACACAAAACCAATGTGCCTCTTCTGGTTAATTCAAATAGGCTTCATATACGTTGGTTTACTCATAAGGGCATCAAAAATAATTTTTGGGATAGGTGGTGGATGCTCTTTGATCAAACCACCATGTAATAATTGAGAGAACTATATTGTGAGTTTTTCCTCCATCAAAATCTCAATTACTTTGATATGAGGGAGTTCCAAGGTAGAGGTCAAGGGTTTTCCTAAGATAGACTAGGAGCTCTTTGAGCCAAGAACCATCGAAATTGGGTAGCGTTAGCAGTGAAATTTGTTCTTCATATCATGGTCCTAGTATCCCTAAAGGAGTCTATGGAGGTACAAACTCTTTAGGTAGTTGCCTCATTGACTAATACTATCATTCAACACGGCACACAGTTATCCCTGCTTCATGGCCCAATAGGTGGACCATCTACCTCTACTCTGAATACCTCAAGACACATTTTCACCAATTATTTTTTGTATGTTATGGGAGAGATATCGATGCACATGCAGATGGTTTGTCCTTCCATATTTGTGTTGCTTGTGGTTTGAGATGTTACGGGCTTAGTTGGGGCCTTGGGTATGAGTTGTCAAATTAGGTGTTGTTAGATGAGGACCTATATGACCAGGTGTTTGATGGTTTGTCCTATATGTCAAATCAAGTGTTTGATGGTTTATCCTTCATCTAATAAATCAGGTGTTGTTAGATGAGGACCTATATGTCAAATCAGGTGTTTGATGGTTTGTCCTTCCATATTTATTATAGATCGAACCAAAAAATGATGCAAACATTTTGCATTTTAGGGTGTAGCAATGGAGGATGGTACATCAATGAACATTTTTACTATAATTTTTCCAATCATAGACTCATTAGAGGTAAAAATTATATTACATTTAAAAAGAGAATAAGACCGTGTATTCAAAATAATATTTTATAATATATATTAACTTACTAATGTATATTTATTTTTGGTTTAACAGGTGATGACAGCGCACCAGATACCACAGGTCGATGATGCTACCCCTATAGCAATTTCATTTGGCTTATAAGTTATATGATGTCATTTTCTAGACATATGTGAACTTAAAATTCTTATTGAGTATGCATGTCATTTAAAGTGTATTATTTAAACTATATTTTAACATATATATGTTGCTCCTATCTTACTCTTGTAAGGTATGCCAAGTGTGGCCGACATGCAACTCATGATGACTTCTTCCTTGGATTCAGGTGACCAAGGAAGGGTAATTGAAAATAATTTTAATTGAAATGATAGTTTAAAGAGCTTATATGAGTTATTGTAGCACCATTTAGATGTTGATTATTTAACAACATATTATTATTATACATGTACATCTAGATTAGTAGTCTTACATTTTTTTGTCTTCTATATACAGGGACCAATGAGGTTTTTTAGTATGTTGTTTGCACCTTCACCAAATCCCCATACTAGGAGAACAAGATAACCATTTGAGGATTGGGTATACACTCATTTTATATTGTACATATATATTTAGATGGAATTAGATATATGTTTATTATATGTTTCTTTGTCAACAATAATGTATTAACTCAAGTATCAATTGTATTTTACTTGTTATAGTTCTTTTCATGATTTAGCCATGACACAGATTCTCTACCTCATTGGTATGGTAGGACTTATGATCATTAGAGGGAACCATCTTTTTTCATAATGTCTTTTAGAAAAGAAGCAAAGGCATGAGGTAATAAACAATTCAATTTTAAAGAAACTATAGTCTAATATAGTTATTTTGATGTTAATTTTACATTTATAATTTAATTTTTATATAAGTAAGCTAATTTCTTATTTTAAATTTTGTTGTGCAATCATCTTCAGAGTCATGTACTACTTCAAAGAGGCTTGATTTTGATGCTTCATTATAGTTGTAGGATTTGATAGAGACATACACTGGCTAATTTTAATAGAGAAATATTATACTCATTCGATATTTTTTTAATATAGAGATCTCAAAATGGCATATGCCATATTTTTGTAAGACTTTTATTGAGTTTTCATATATGCCAATTTTGTATATGAGAATGTACACTTGATTATTCTATAGTTTGATATATGAAAGTTGATATTTGATCTAATTTATTCATAAAATTTGAATGTATATTCAGTTTAGAATGGTTAAGCATTATGAACACTATCATGTTATGGATTAATGATGTTTCACTTCAATAGAAAAATTATAAATTATAAATTTGGTATTTGATCTAAATTGTAGGTGTTAAATTTGGTTGCCTTTGGCAACTTTGCCATAAAAGGCAACCAAATTTTATGATCACTTTTACATTGTTATTAATCTTAACATAGATGCTTAGTAATGATAAATGACAAGTAATCAAAATTTGATTTAGTTTCATCTGCTACCTCCTCTTCTCTTTGACACATTTGAACATATAATGTAATTCCTGGCTAAGGAACCTAAGAGGACAACACTAATCTAATCAAACTAATGGTACAAATATTTTTTTTAACAACTGTTACATAATATTTAAACATAAGTAAGACTTCTTATAACTATTATGTCAATTTCCATTCTAAAATTACATTTAAAACAAGCAGAAGTAAAGGTACATCATCATATAACATTGTATTGTCCTAAAAAGTTAGCACCCATAATTGGATGCTTTATTAGGACCTATTAGACCACATTAAATGGTGATTTCAAGGTTTGAATGTCTGTTGTGCTTGATCCTGGTGTCATGTCCTTTTTCCTTCTGCATATTTTCACCCATCCTAACACCCTATCCAATTTTGGGCTCATTCTCTATGGTACAAAACATTTCAAATGTTCTAGCCCCGCATGTTTTGGCTTAGGGCCCTATCTCGGGGTTTTAGCAGGGAATTTAATCCCATGGTCAGCTTGGATTATTTTTGAATCCTGAAATGATGGATTGAGTATAGAAACCCCCTATCTCTCCTTAATTTGATAGAAATTATCAAGTGCAAACATTTATTATCAATTGTAACATAAAAAAAATTTAGATGTGGTTAGATGGTGTGATGAGTGATTGTTATGTTACCAAAATGTAAAGGAGAGAATTGTGATTTAGAAGGGTTTGAATTGTTAATTGTTATTTGTGTTGATTGTGATTAAGGAAAGATAAGATGCTCCTTTCTTTCACCCTCAAATACACAAATAGGAGATCCAATTTTGATCAACCCCGAAGGGTTAATGCACAAATGAATCCAATATTTGGAAAGAGACCAAGAAAGGGGATCTTAAATTATGTAAATTGATTGATTAATATGATTAAGGATAGTAATTGAAAAGAATAGGAGAAAGTACCAACCTTCCAAAGTGGCAAATTAAAGATTGGTGTTTTCTGAAATCTGTAGACTATTTCTGGAGATGCTGATAGTTGATACCGAACCGGAACAGAGAGACGGACAAAACCCAGAAATATTTTTTCATTCCGATGTTTTCTTATGAAAAAGGTTGACCCTATACCACTTTTTCCAACTCGATCTGCTCAACTCTAAAAGTGTCCCTGTTCGCACAGTCTGAAAGAAATCTGAAAAGGGTATCCAAATCTGGCCTCAGATTTACAGTCCCGAACCTGTACCTACAAGAAAAATGTTTGCTTGTTGGGGGAAATGGGTTTGCCTTGGTCAAACCTTGGTTTTGGAATCAACCCTTATAATATAATTGAAATTGCAGAGATAAACAAAGTAAACACATAAAATTCACCTTGCTTGTGATGTCCTTGTGACAGATTCGAATCTGTGGATCCACAAGTATGCTTCAAAACATGGAATGTAGAATGGAAGGATGTCTTAAATCTCTTGCTTGTATATCTCCAACACCAAGTCTTGAATAGGTTCTTGAACTTCACAAGGGCTTTGGAAGAAGATGGATGGAGAGATCACCAAAAGGACACTTTTTGGCTTGAATCCTTTAATGGTCTCCAATGGTTCTCCTTCATGAAAATGGATTCTTGAATGCTTGAGAATGGATGGATGCTTGCTTGAAATATTTCTCCTTAGCTTGCTTGAATTTCACTTGAAAATCCTTCTCAATTGCCTAATGATGCTTGATTATAGTTTTTCATGCTTAGAGAAAATGAGAGGAGAAGGCTCCCTTTTATATGAAATTAGGGCACAATCTTCTAAGGAGGCCTAAATAGGATAATTAAATCATCATTTAAGCCTTTACCCCTAGGAGAGGACCTATATTAAATATAATTTAGGAATCAACTGATTCAGAACCCGAAACAGCCGACCCGGAAGCGGGAGAAAACTTTTTGTGAAGACCGACATCCGGGAATCTGTGGGATTCTTGGTTTGGGACCCTAGGATAGGGTCGAGGTCAGCCCTATCCTAGGATAGGGTTGAGTTTGACCCTATCCTAGGGCAGGGTCGAGGTCGACCTAGTCCCAAAAGGTCAACCCTATCCCCAGATCCCAGAAACACGGGTCTGTATCCCAAAATGCAGAAATCAGGTCATAAAATGGAGGTTAGAAAGGCAGGTCAGGGGGGAAGCCATGTCAAGATTAGGAACCCATTCAGAGGTGTTTGTCATGACCCCAAACCACTTACTTAGAAGGCTAAACCAGTCTCCTATGGAAGTGCTTCCATTTTCTGACTATACATCAATTTTTTTAATCAATCAAGATAAATTGAGCAATTGGATTCAAGATTTTAAGGCAAGCATCCAAGATCAAGTTTCTCCAAGTCTTTGATTCTTCAAGTCCATCCTTCAAAACAAATATTCTCCAATTGAAGTGATTTTCTCTCCTATGTTGGAAAAGTAGAGGAATTCTCAATCAAGCAAGAAGATCATTCCTTTCATCCACATTCATTCTCCTTCATTACAAGAGATTAACAAGCATATCTACATTCAAGATCTAGGAGTGGCATTCATAGATTCATGCATTTGTGAGGGAATCCTTGATTCCATTCTACACTCCAAGGTCAAATATTTGAATTTCAAGCAGATTCAAGCATCTTCATGGGTATGAGCAATTTCTACATCTGTCCATGAGGGTTTATGCAAGGTGAATCAAAAATTTACCTTTTCACATTCTTTACTTTATGAAAATTTATTTTATTTTTAAGTTTGATTCCTAAACAAGGGCTTGACCAAGGAAAACCCCTTTAAACAACCTTTTCCCCCATTTTTATGTGTGCAAGAACAGGTTATGGAGCTATTAGACAAAATCTGTGAAGATCAAAAACTACCAGAGGATTCCTGAAAGTTTTAGGCAAAAACACATGGAACGGAACATTTGAAACATTTTTCCCACGTACAGAATGTTTGAAATGTTTTGTACCTTACATTTTGTCCTCATATTTCAACCATAGGTCAGATATATCTTCTAGTTTATGTTTTGTATATTTTAGCTCCATGTCAATCTATATATCAGTTTGTTATTTCTATTTTTTCAGTTATGTGTCTAGTTTGTCATCTACATTGCATTTTTCCTATCATTTCCATTTTCATCAATTTCATATTTAGTGAAAGATCACTGTCTCATTCAACACTTGAGACTCTTTTTGAGCCTATTGGGGCATCTTCCTTCCAAATGTGTAATTATGAAAAGGGAGGTTTGATTTACATATTGGCCCCAAATTCCCTTTTCTTATTGTTCATTTTGGTAAACCCAGCTCATAACATTTTCATTCTTATTTTGGAGTTTAAATCTTCAGTGTATGCATTACACTAGTCAATATTTGCATCATACATCTGCTACATTGTATGCACTTATATACGTAGGTTCACCTATTGATCATTTTGGTGAATCTATCTCTTCTTACATGGAATTTTGATATTGGTAGTTAGAGCCTCTTTGCGTGCATTTAGATATCTAGATCTTCTTTGCATTAGATTTAATTTGATGGTTAGATGTGCTTTTCATTAAAAAGTTTACTGTGCTTAGTTGATTTTCATATCTCTTTCAAATTGTTTATTTACATTAGATCTACCTATCTTTTATTTTCTTGTGCATGAGTGTTATTACCTTGAGTCCTACCTATATCATTCCAGTTAGGAGAAGTTGTAGACTTATGGGCTCCTTTGATCTTGATTCCTCTATGTTTCCTAAGAATCTTGATGAGACCAACATGCCTACTAATGATATTCCTCCTATTATTGAGAACAACTCTTCCCACTTGTCTCATGATACATATGAGACCTTAAGATTCCCTCCTATGAAAGTTCAAAAGCTTTCCAATGACTTTAAAATTTTTGAGTAATGGTTGAGACAAGAAAATTCAAATCCTGAGGTCATCTTCGTAATGGAAGGTTTGAGGAAGATAATTCATAATGATGAAAATGGTGTTAATATCTTGTGTATTATCTCTCATCTCATTGATGACAATGTTAAGCCTATTAGAGATCGTGCCCAAGAGTTAGGTTTCATTCCACCTACCACTAGTATTAAGACCTCCATGCCTATTTCTACCTCCATTCCTAGTGTTTCCACTTATGCTCCACCTATCATAACTACTTCTGTTCAAAAAATAAATCCTATAAATGATAACATTCTGTAGACATCCAAATCTTAACACAATTAATGTATTTAATTAATTGTTTGTCTTCTATAGTCCTAGGTAAATTAACTTGTTTAATTTATCTAACATCCCATATTCTATTCAATTAAATGAATGTCTTTCTTTATTTAATTAAATGATCAAACCCCATTCTTCTATAGTCCTCCTATCAATTAAATAGCTAGCCTATTTAGTTAATCCCCCCATTTTCTAATCCCTCTAAGTAAATTAATTAATTTAATTTATCTAAAATTCAATTCCAATTAATTAAATAAACCTATCTATTTAATTAAATAAACCCTTTCCTCTATTTTGAATTAAAATAAATTCAATACAAAATCTAATCCACTTTTATATTCCTAATCTATCCACTTGCACCACTTTAATCCTATCGTAATTAGGTAAATACCCCATTTGCCTAATTAACCTTCATCCTACTCTAACCCCATCCACTTACCTCTTGATTAACTATGTCACTAAACCTAATCCCTCACTAATCGCACGTGTACATTCCTAACCATAAGGATTAGAGAAGCAAAGTCAAACTTTGTAACTTCCATCCAAATCCTCAACCAAGTGTCATTAAAGCCCTCAATAAATGTATTTGTATTTAGGGTTGAGACATAAATTTCCTTTATGATAAATCTCTTTCCCAACTCCCCTTAGCTACATGGATGTTGACATCTGGTCATCCCCCATTAATGTGGGGAGCCCTAACCTCCACTAAACACTTTGTAATGACCTAAAAGTGGTCACCTAAACCCTAGACCCCTATGTTAGAATAATAAGAAGAAAAATATAAATATTAACACACAGAAGAGAACACAATAACACAAAATTTTAACATGGTTCACCCAATCCCTGGGCTATGTCCACCAACAGTGAGTCCAATGTCTTTATTATTATCCAGTGATTACAATCTGAAAAACTACAACTCAATGCTGCCACAAGAAGCTACAAAATCCCTCATACCATGAATCTCAAATCATAAGCCCTTTTCACAAGTATTTTTTAATTAACCTAATTAGGGCAAAAATACTCTGACTAATAGAAAATTGATGGCCGACCCTTTACAATATTATTAAGTCATTGTTGGCCCCTTGACCCCATCAGGGGCTCTGCCCCTTAACCCCGCCTGGGACGCTGCCCCTTGACTCCAAGCTTGGGGGTGTTGCCCCCAATCCCCTGTAGATAAGTCTGGGGGGAAACCACATCGAAAGAACCTGAGTCTGATTAGGCTCCACATACATAACACCCTATTCTCAATTGCTTATCAAGAAACCCTAATATTGATTACTCCTAAGTCCTAAATCAAATAGGTAATTCATCAATTTCAATCTAGTCTGACCTTAACCCTAGGTCCTAATCAATCATCGCACTTGATTAATTAATTAATTTCTAAATCACATTACATTGGCAAATAAACCTTATATAAATTATTCAATTGATATTCTAATATATTAATTAAATAAATAACTAAATTGTCAAATAAATTTAAAAAATGAATTAAATCAATAAAATTGAGCTTTAAATGCATATAGAATCTTTTAATATTTTAAAAAGCATATTATGTCATCAATTTCAGTTAACTAATTCTTGAATTGGAAATAATCATGTTCAATTCAGTTAACTTATTCTAGTCTATTTCTCATTTTGGGAACATTTCAGTTAACTGAGAACTGAATATGGGAGTTTCCAAAATGACTGATCAGCCAGTTTAGTCAACTGACTCTTTCGACCAATCATCATCTTTGCACATGGATTGTGTTTCTTCAATTGAATCTAAGCCACTCTTTTCTTTCGATCTCGGTCATCGATTCGAGAGAGATTTCTATAAAAGAGAGCCTCATTTCCTTCACAAAGGATCCCAATTTTTATTATCGTTATTATATAGTTTTTACATTCTAGCTTTCTTGCATTCTTAGCTTTTAATTTTTTTGGCTTTCTTAAATGTTAGTTTACTTTTGTTAAGCATGCAAATCTTATAATATTAGAGCACATTTGATTTTGGGCTTTAAAATAAATAATCACATCTCCTTTTGGTGCTTAAAATCTATCTTAATTAGCTTTGGACTTGAAACAGATTGCATTTTCATTTAGATTTATCAATCATTTAGTTTCATCATTAGCTCTTTAAATCCTTCGTTTAGGACATGGTGTAGTCACTGAACTTTCCGATGACCTGAGAGAAAATTTCATACTCCTGCCTACTAGAAGGCAATGAGTCGGTGTTGGTTAGCTTAGAATATTTTGGTATTATGATTTTATCATTTTCTAACAAGCTAACCCTGTAATGGTTCATTGAAGTGTGTGTTGCAGCTCCAGGTATAAAGACCACATCTTACACATAAATTTATGGCACCCACCATGGGGCATACCCACATCTCTAAGAAAAAAGGATCAGAGAGGGGAGTTAGATCTCCTAAACGAAGCAAGCTAGGCTATTCACGCCCAGTATGAAAAATAGTCCCAGAGGGTGAAGGAGCTGAAAACCTCAAACACAAATCTCCTTGGGCTCCTGGCAGATTTAACATGACCCCTCACCTCTATAACACCCAGACCGTCTACGTCTATAATGTTGCTCCCGCAGAGCATTATTGACGCACTAAGGATAATGAAAAGGAAAGTGTTGGTCATCGATGAGTGGATGGCCAAACAAATTGGAGCAGTGAAGAGCTTCTTATCTGAGTCCCTCCCCGATTTATTTTAGGCACAAGACATAGTGAACCAACTAGAGGCCATCATTCATCGATGGCAAGAAGAAATAGAAAAGTATGAAGAATGGAGGGATGGCCTGGGAGAAATCCTAAATTTCAGGGAGGATGGCTTAGTGGCGACAGACATCCTATGGGATGAGTCTTACAGGTTTCCCAAAACCTAGTACTCCAGACTTGCATTCAAAGTCAAGGTGGGCAAGAAACTGGTAAGGGTTTTGGAAGAACATCTTTTGGCAATCCAGATCCCACTGGACCAGTATTCTGTATTGATCAAGAAAATTACTTCGACTAATCCACTCACTCCTGGGACTTATACTATCGTAGATATCATGCTCAGCAAGTTTGATGAAATGACCGAGGCTCAATAATAAGTTCGATGAAATGACCCTCCAGAGATTTTATTAGCACCATAATGGTGTGGCTCTCCCAATTGATGCTTAAACCCCACTATGCCGCCAGAGTGGCTTCAGAACTGAAAGTAAAGGTTAGGGACGCTAACAATCATCTTGAAAGTTTTGTTGATCATCAGGATTGTTTGAAAGATGTGGAGGAAGATGGCATACGTCATATTTTGGAAGCCTATAAAAAATTCAAAGGTCAATAAGATTCCCTGGACTTTAGGAATCTCTCCCTCTTCAAAAGATTTGGTCAGTAATTCTTTATTCTTCGAATGCAATCTCCCATAGCCCATAGTATTTTAGGTTCCATTTTTGTATTCTTTACAATGATTAGCATTGCTAGCTTCTCCGGAGCCAACCAATCACTGTCCAAGATTTGTTGTCAAACATAAGGTAGTACTTTATGACCTGATAGTGACTACTGGGAGGAAAGTTTCTCTCAACTTCCAAGGTGTCGCTTCATCATTTAATAACTGGCATATGGGAAGGTCACTCAAAGACCAAGGACCGAAAGTGCATTAATGAGGACTTATGGCCTAAGTCATCCAAAGTGCACCATCACATCTACAAGTACAAAGACACTCTTCCCAGTGGCTTCTTTTTTGGGAATTATTTTCTTCTTTCCTTCCCCTCTTGTCTTCTCAAATGATTGTACAATAGATTGATCATGACAGTGCAGGTAGTACCGACTATGAATATTCTAATTTGATATAAGTAGTCTATATAGGTTAGGTCCCCGATGTGGGTGTCTATAAATAATAAGTCTGACGTCATTCTAGGGGTCAGGGAATTGATGATTTTTCTATCTACAAGCAATTATAATGCTCTTCTATTTTAGTTATTTTGTTCAAATTTTTCAGTAGATTAATGCTCCCGTGGAGCTACTAATGTGATCACTAGTGCTATTGGACTTGTAAAGTTAATGAAAGAATGAGAAGCACCTCTTAGCACTACATTTCATGTTGTTTGTGGTTCTAGATTTAGCGAGAATTTATCATGTTATATAATTTCTTATGTCCTTCGCTCTAGTTCTTTGATAATTAGATGAATGCTCTACCTTGCTACTGATGTATGTTTGATTGATAATCATGTGTATATTCAGTATTTGTTGTTAGTTTTCATCTTGATTTGTGTTGATGTTTTTAAATATATATATAAATACATCATGACTATAGATAGAAATGTGCTCTAACCCTGACTCGGCTTTTGCATTTTCTTTTGTTGAAAGTAACTACACTTGCATGAAACTTGATAATCTTTCAAGTTCATAGAGACTGATGAGTCAAAAACTAGCTATCCCCTCAAAATGATCATTCATTTGTCTAAATAAGCTACCCTGCACTATCGTGACCCGACTACTAGGTGTTTAGAGGATAGGAGAACCTGATCTCTGGTAAACCTCTTCAGGCAAAGTTGGTCGGTACTTTGGTACACAATGATAACTCTCTCCCTATTGGCGAGGCCATCATAAAGTCTCATCAACACCTAGTAGTATTTTTTCTTCCCAAAAACTACGTCATTATATGTTTCCACACAAGGTTAAGATCATAGCTAAGATCTATCCTCTAAAGTATCTACTTAGCAAAATAACTCTCACAAGGAGATTGGAAAAATGGGTGATGGTATTGATTGAATTTGATATAGAGTATGTGAATAGAAAAGTCATCAAAGGAAAATTCATAGCTGATCAATTGGCAGAGGCTCCTCTAGTTGTTGATCATCCTATTCAAGTTGAATTTCTAGATTTAAAAATAATCAATGTTGAGGCAAAAACATGGAAACTCTACTTTTATGGATCATACACACAACATGGCTCTGGGGAAAGCATTTTCTTGATTACACCTCAAGGCTACATAGTTCCTAAGTCATATAAAAAAAAATTCCATGCACCAAAAATATTTTAGAGTATGGAGCCTTAGTTATAGGCATCAATTAGAATGGAAAGTAACAGAACTGCAAGTTTATGGTTATTCTCAACTAGTCATAAATCAAATAAATGATGAATATCAAACAAAGGATGACAAGTTGATGCCTTCTAAGAGGATGATATATGATTAAAAAAAGTATTGTGTGTTGATTTCTTTTGAGAAAATACCAAGAGACAAGAATATAGCACCAGATGCCATGGCCACTTTAGTTTCTCTCTTGCAATTACTAAAACAAAATGCTAGATATGAATTCTTGGTGGAAGATTTGGTGAAACCCGTATTTGACCTTCCCAACTCCCAGATCATATGCTTATTAGTCGGACATGACTCACCATGATATGGACCTATTTTTACCTATCTAAAAGACCAAACATTACCCTTGGACCAAACCCGCAACCAAAAAAGACATTTTATATGCCAAGCTTCCCAATATATCATCCGTTCTGACACATTGTATCGCAAAAGTATTGATGGAATGCTTCTTAGGTGTCTAGAGGATGAGGAATCAAAATTATCCTTACAAGATGTTCACGAGGGAATATGTGGGTCTCGTTCAAGTGGGTTAAACTTAGCTAAGAAAATCATTTGCATGGGGTACTTTTGGCCAACTCTAGAGAAAGTTGCTTGTTAGTTTGTCAAAAATGTCAAAATCATGGAGATATGATTCATGTGCCAGCACAAGAGCTACACCCAATGCCCACACCTTGGCCCTTTTATCAATGGGGGTTTGATTCAATTGGGATGATTTATCTAGGTCACAACTATATCATAACTGCTACAGAATATTTTACTAAATGGGTAGAATTTGTGCCTTTATCAACTGTAACAGGGACTCAAATTTCAATGTTTATCCTAAATCACATCATTTGTAGATATGGAATTCCTCATGCTATAATAACTTATAATGGAAAACAATTTAAAAGCAAGGATGTGGATGAACTATGTGACAACTTTCATATTATACACCATTATTCTTTAATCTATCATCCTCAAGGGAATGGTTAAGAAGAAGCAAAAAATAAAAAACATACTTAAGATTTTGAAGAGAACAATTGACAATTCAGGAAGGAATTGGCATGTGCAACTAAACCCAACATTATGGGCATATAGGACAAGCATAAGAACACCAACTGGTGCAACACCTTTTTCATTGGTTTATGGAGCAGAAGTTGTTTTACCTTTAGAAGTTGAGATTTCATCCTTGAGAGTCTCCTTAAATGGTTTGATAATGGATGAAGATTATAGGTTTTCTCAACTTCAACAACTTGAGATACTAGAGGAGAATCAAACACAGGTGTATGAACATCTCAAGGTGTATCAAAATCAAATGTCAAGGAACTACAACAACAAGATAAAACCTAAATTGTTTCAAATTAGCGACTTAGTGTTGAGAGAAACCCCTAAAAATCAAGTAGATAAAGAGAAGAAAGGAAAATAGGAAGAAAAATGGTTAGGACCCTTCATTATCACATCTTCTTTTGGAATAGTAACATACAAGCTAGCTTATTGTGATGGAGATGAGTTGTAAGAACCTATTAATAACATTCACTTAAAGAGGTTTTATACCTAAATCAAATGAAAGTGTATATGATGAAAGAGTATCAGAAGAAAGAAATCAAATGAAAGAAAGTGTCATTCTTTGTACAGTGAAAAGAGATCCTAAAAAAAATCCAAAAACAGTGAAAAGAGATCTTGAAGAAATTCAAAAATAGTGGAAATAGTCTTGACAAAAGAAAAAAAAAAGTGGAAAATTGAGCATGGAGAAAGAAAAAACATTCAAATATGGATCTTGAAAAAAATTGTTATCTTAGTGAAAACCTGGCAAACAGGCACCTTGATAATAATATAAAAAAAGTAGAAAAATGAAAAACTAAAGAAAAAAAGCAAAAAAGCAAAAAAAATGCCTTGGTGAAAACCTAGCAAAAGGCGCCTTGGTAGCAAAAAAATAAAAAAAAAAGAAGAAGAAGAGAAAAAGTGCAATAAATTCAAATTGTGAAAAACTGGTAAACAGACGTCATTTGACCCTTAAGTCTTTCCTAGTTGCATTGCCCATCTGCATCTTTCCATCAACATTGTGTATATCCTTGCATCTATCATTTGTGCATGGTCATAATAAAGTCTTCAAGTTGCATTTTGCATTCACCAAGCTTTTGTCATACTTTTGGAAATTTTTCCAAAGTCCAACATTTTTATTATCCAACTGGGGGCATTAATCCAAACCACAAATTTCATCAAGCAAGCACCAATTCACACGAATCAATGCATCAAAACCTTGGAACTTGATCTTTGATCTTGGATTCCTATTTCTTGTCACATTAATCCTTGACCTTCATTGCCTTGTTATTATGAGGATTAAAGAAAAAATACAAACCAAAGGATCAAAATGGATGAAGTTCTATTTGAAATATGGATACAACAATAGCACTAAATTTTGATGGGGTATTGAATTTTCAGCAATGATGAAAGCATGACATTTTTCTTGATTTCAGTGTGATTATTTTTAAGATTGATTCATTAAAGTATGCAAACTTGTCTAAATACATAATCATTGAAGAATCATCGATGACATTTGCATATGGAGGTGATTCAATCTTTGTTTGTTTACACAAAAGGATACCTTGGTCATTTAGGTTTCCCATATCTCACGATGACATTAATTTTCTCATTAGTACACTTAGTGAAAAACATTGACAAAGATCATCGGTACAAGCATCACCGACGGGTCAATATCATAACATTGAGAACATCACCGATGACACAGTTTTGATAAAAAAACCAACGGGAACAGAAAAGGGATACCCGACGAACAGTTCAAGAAAGGAACACTGACGACAAATAAAACCAACCATCAGAATTGACAGTCAGTTAGAAAACCTGCAAATAGTGGATCTGAGTTTTACACGTCAGATAAAGCAATGTAATTCTATTTATAGAGTTTTATTTTGTTTTAAATAAAAACTTAAGGGTCAAGCAAGATTTATGTAAATGTTTTAAAGCATCCTAACAGATCTAAAACATATCTAACTAAAGATCAAGGTCAAGTTATAAACCTTGGATCTAGAGTTAACTTGTGAAGTGTGAATCAAGAATTGAGCCAAAATCTAGTATAAATAGATGTTCAAATCAATTGTGAAAGAAGAATTCATTATTGTTGATAGCCACAAAGAGCATCTAAGGAGCAGAAGGTAGAATTCATGCAAAGTTCAGAAACAGATCACATCAGTTGTTAAGAACACACAGAGGCTACTGACGAGCAGATAAAGGTATTATTCAATCATGGAAGGATTACTACTTATATATATGAAGCTTTATAGGATCTGTTATCAACAATTAGAGATTGCATAAATCATCATATCAAAGACTTATGTAGTTTTATTCTAACAAGTGCATCACATCTAAAATCCTTTTGTAGAAGGTGGACTTAACTGTTCTTTACAAATCTCTTAACAGTGTTGCTAAAGCTTCAAACAAAGTAGATCTTAACAGGTCTCCACTGTAATACTCCTAACAAGGTAGGTCATCAGAAGTGACCAATTGTAAGCCTTAACCAGCCCCTTCTTATCTACAGATAGTGAAGTCTTGTGGGTAAAAATCCCCACCGTAGTTTTTACTTCCTAACAGGAGTTTTCTGTGATATCATATCTTGTGTTATGTGTTATCTATTTTCATGAATGTTTCTTTTATGGTTACATATTAAAGAACTTATGATATGATTGCATATACATAAAGAAAGATGAATAGTTAGATAAGATAATTTACAAACTGATGATTAAGGGTTAATGGGCTAACCAAGAAAAGGTTTTAGAGGTACTGATTCACCCCTCCCCTCTCAGTACATCATTCCAATATAATTCCAACAATTGGTATCAGAGCTAAGTCTCTCTCTTGAAAATCTTAAAGACTTGAGAGAAAAGATCAGAGTAATGGACAAGTTCAGACTGGACATGACTATTGAGAATGAGCAGTTACAGATGCAAATAAACTATGAATAGTATAAAGAGGCGAGAATAAAACTGAGAAAATTTCTTGATGAAAGAAAGATTATGGCAACTAGGTTGAATGAGAAAGACTACAAAGAATTGGAAATACAAGATTACTTTGAAATAGAAGAATCATCAATGAGCAAAGCTTCAGACACATCAATTGAAGAAATTACAAGTCTACAAGAGGTCATTCTACATCTGACGGATCAAATCAAGATGCTGCAAATCGGTCAAGAGACTCAAATGGTGAAAATGATTGATGTCATGAATGATGCAAGAAAAGCTGAAAATGAAAGAACTCTAGCCATTGATGATAGGAGGAAAATTACAGAGAAACTACAAGAGAAAGAATCAGAGATTCTAAGACTCATTGAGCATCACCATGAGGTTACTAACCAGATTATTCTTATGAGTCAAGAAGCAAATAGATTAAATACAGAACTCATTGAAAGAATACAAATCATTGGTGAGCTAAGAGAAGAGAACAAAAAATTGAAACATGAAATCAAAGTCCAGAATCAACACAAGAAATTAATTAAAAAGGTTGAGGATAGCAACAAAAGGATGGATGATTTTCTTGATGAACAGAGGAGAGTCAATAACTACACAGGATTAGGGTACAATGAGAATGATGAATCTAGTAATCAACCAGATCAGAGGAATGCTTTCACAAACCCAAGATCCAAGAAGCTGTCATGCAATCACTGTGGAAAACCAAGCCACACCTCAAACACCTGCAGAAGCAAAATGAAAGGTATTTCTCAAGCACAATCTAATTTTATTGGTAATTGTTATAAATGTCAAAAGAAAGGACACAAGGCACATGAGTGCAGATCCAAAGTAACAAATCCAAAGATAAAAACTTATATGGACAATTTATACTGTCCTACATACAAAATGAATGGGCATATGCATAAGGAATGCTGGAAAAAGAACAACAAGGCATGGACACCAAAGGAAACTGATAAAAGCTACAAACCAACAAGAATAAGTAACTCATATGTTTGGGACTATAACACATGGGTAAACTACACATCATGTGGAAGGTATGGTCATATTGCAGCCAACTGCATGAGAAAGTGGACCAGAAGGTCAAGAGGTTAGACCAATCCAGGTATGGCATGCTTACATTGTCATAAGGTTGGGCATGTGATAAAAGATTACAAAGACCGACTGACAGACACAAGTACACATCCCAATGGAAATATCATTGATGACATCAAAAGAATGAGAAACAAGATGTGGGTAAAAGCCACAAACACTAAAGGTGCTGGAAAAAGCAATGTAAATGGTGACACCTCATCCAATGGATCTAGTGACATCACTACATCTAACTAGATTTCACAAGTATGGAACTGCATTATGACAAGTTGTATTATACATCGGTTCCATTACATATAGTTCATATTGTAATATTAGCATAAATAAAGATGCAATACATTGTTATTTGCTAAAACTATTGAAAAGCAACCATCGGTTATTGGGCACAATTTGCATCGGTGAACACACACAGAAAAGTTAACACTACTTACCAGAATGTATCGGTCATTACACAAGCAAAGTGTAAATCGACGGATATCAGTGAACATTGAATCAACAAAATCTATCTTTGCAACCTCACCGACAATCATCAGTGAAGTCTCCAAAACCGCTAGCAATCCCAATGCTTTGTAGAGACACCGAAGGTGTTATGAATGTCTCTACCGATAAAATCAGTCTTCGTAAACCGACGAGTTGGTAAGCAGTAATGACAACTTAGGGCTCAAAAAGTATAAAAGCCCAATGGGTGAACTCATTTTTGCACCCGCGATTTTTGAGCAGACCAGAGCAAATTGGAAAGCGACCCAGCAAAAATCATTGTAACACAAAGCATTCACACTCATAGGAAATCAAAGAAAATTCATAAGTAATAACCCTCACTGAATGCACTGTTTTATTTATGAAAAGCCCTAAATTTTTTGGAACCAAAATGGCATCAACTTCAAGAGTTGAGAAAATCAAGGTTGATAAGAAAAAATACTTCAAGCTTGTCAGCAAAGGCACGCATGTTGAACCTAAATACAAGTTACATCCTGAAATAGCTTCACAACCTGACGAATCCAGAGCATTCTCATGAATCCCACCTAGGGTTTTACTGGTAGAGGATGTAAGGTCCTATATTCACTGTAAGATCTTGGAAATAGGAGATCTAGACCTAGATAATTCCTATAGGGAATTATGTGATAATGCTGGAAAACTCAAAGATGAGCACAAACACTTGGAAGTAAAGGGACTCACAAATGCACTACATTTTCCCAAGGTCTTCAAAATAGAATGGATAAAGATTATTCTTAGCAAAGTTCATAACAAGACTCTATGGCTAAATAAGCCAAAGGAAATAACAAAGGATGTTATTCATGTCATCACAATTTATCCTACAATCGATAAGCCATAGGCTCACAAGCACCCATCTCTGGCAAAAGTGGAAAAACTGACTGGTGCTAAGTCAAATAAAAGAGCACTAAAGGTCAACACCATTACCGACGTAGAGCTAAAGTTTGGAGCATGTGTTGTTGGATATAAGATATTCCAAGAAAGTCGAATGATTAGCATATCTAGTACCGCTATGAGCACATCATACAAGATTATCAAACAAGGGAAGAAGATGGATCTTGCAGAGATTCTGTTACATCAATTGGAGGAGAACATGTGCACAATAAGGTCTTCAAGGACAAACACTTGTAAGTTTGGTTCCCTCATAAAGTGCATATTCTTTTATTTTGAAGAATACTTTCCTTCCATAGGAAAAGTTGTATGGGACACAAGTAGACCCATAACTATTCAGATAGGTGAATTCATAGAATCACTAGGGACAGATTTTGATAATGTTATTCATGAGTATTTCAAAACCATAAAGGAAATGCTGCAAGCAAGAACTAGAATTCTTGAAAGTCTGATAGAGGAACATCGAGAAGACATGTGTTTCATGGTAGATACTGATTTCACATACATACAAGCAATAGTACCAAGGAAATCATGGCTTTCAAAATTGGACTATGAAATCAAAATAGGATTAGCCAATGAGTGCATTGACGCACTATTAAATGAACTAGTAGACAACAAGATACTAAGATTTGGTACCTATGAAGAGGCCAAATAGAAGATTAAAACAAATCTTGTTGTCAAGAAGGCTGTAAAACAGTCAAAAAGAATGGTGAAGAATTTGAAAAAGAACTTGAATATATCTTCAAACAAAGAAGAAGAAAGAGAAGGTGAAGAGGAACAAGAGGGTAAGGAGGAAAACACCGAGGACCCATTTCCCATTAGTAATACAGTAGAGAAAAATGAATCAAAGGCAGAAGAGTCTGATTCGCTACTTCCTTCTCCACCTAAGAAGTCAAGAACAAGGAGTCAAATAGCACAAGATGCATTTCCTTCTCAAATGGTAAAAGGAAAGGTGTATAAAAGGAAATCTGACACAACAATGGCAAAACAACCAGCTAGGGCACCTACCAAAAGGAGGAAATTTGTTCAGATATATGAGGATTTAGAAGACTCAGCTATGGATGAACCTGATGCTGCAAAAGCAGAGGAAACAAAAAAGGATACATCACCCACTGAAGACATTGAGGAACTATGTAAGTATATTTCTGAGGCTACATCTATTGGACATCCTAAGATTAGGAAATGGTTAATATGGGATTCTATACAATAGAATAAGATCGAAGATGCACTTATTCCTAAAATGTGCAAACACTATTATATCCCACTGCAATTCACTACACGTGATGTACAATAGGAATTACTAAATAGAATATCTTCTAGATTCACTTTTGCACTTCATGAGGAGAAAAGGATAAGAGAACAAGTACTGGTTTCTCTTATGCCTCCTGAATCCAAAATAGAAGAAATCAATGAAATCATGGAGAAACATGAGAAAAGTTTCTCACCCAAGTTGAGAGCTTATAAATTTCTTGAAGAGAAGCTTATAGAGCTAGAACAAGAAATGCATGATACATGGAGTAAGATACTCGACCCTGATGAGAAGAGCAGTTATGAGAAAGAAACCATCAATCAAAGAGATAACTCAACAGCTGAGTTAGATAGTGAAGAAGTACAAATAACAGGCCAAAACAATATCGATATTATAGATGAAGACTGGCCAAAAGACTGTGAAGATGATCAAATACCAGCAAGTCAAATACACATCAATTTAGATGATGAAGAAGTTACCAAAGAAGAATTGTCTATAAAAGGTAACTTAACTGATGATATAAATGTTGAATCTTGGCTAGACAACATTGTCAATGACACCATAGGACAAGACCCTGCAAAATAAATTCAAAAAGATTAATACATAAATGTTGCAAAGGGAAATAACGACAGACATGATACAGCTACTGACACTGCAATAGTCAATACACCTACAAACATTACTATTTTAATAGATGCTATTGATGTTCAGTCAAGTCAGGACAAATCATCTGAGAAATCTGATAATGTACCCAAGGAGATGGATACAAATGAAAACATAGTTGTATCCAACCCTCAAAAGGAAACAAATACAGAAATAAAGGATGCAACCAACAATTAGCAAGAAGTGTCGAAAGAAAAAGACAAAGAACCTAATAATAAAATAGAGGACACACTGAGAAAGGGTGAAGAAAAGGATAAAAGTGAAGATGTCAAACATGATGAAGGAATAAAACTTAAAGAACATACATCTGTTGATACACCCAAGGTAAATGAGGAGACGTCTTCAACAAACCTACAGGTGACCTCAAAACAAATTCAAAAGAATGCCACATCTTCTCGACCCTCACCTACAAAATCAACCCAATCTCATGCTCTACAGATGATAGTACATCAAACTACCACATAGCCAAAGAAGAAGAAGAAGAAAATAGTAAAGAAAGACATCTTGGTTGTTACACTGGATGAAGTAATAGAAGTTCCAAACTGAGATATTACCACCTTGGGCAATGATAAACTTCAAGAGTTTGGACTGCTATGTCAAAGAAAAGCCATTCAAAAGAAAATGATACAAGAACATAGAGAAAAAATGGCACTTAACAAGGCAAGAGATATTCTCCAACAACTTGTTCCTGAGCTAAAACTTGAAGCAAACACCACAATTAAGGAACAAATTGATGTTCTTACCGACGCAATCACAGAGCAAAATATAGATGCAAAACAAGCTATAGAAGAACAAGCAGAAAAGAAGTATTAATACAAATTAATTGATAAAATCAGCCAAGAAGTGGCATTGAACAAGGTAAAGCTCTCTGAACTAACTGATCAATTAGAGCCAATGATTGCTGAAGCAATCACCTTAGTTCAAAAGATGTACATGCTTGAAAATTATACAAAAGAAAATAGTGACAAGCTAGCAGAGATAGATTCCAATGTCACAACCAGTGCACAAAGCCTAACCTCACATGCAGACAGTATAAATGTGCATCATGACAAGGTCATAGAGGCTAACAAGCTAAGGCAAGAAATATGGGATGCTGAAACTCAACTAAGAGGTGAGATTACCGAACTACAGGCACACATTCTGCCTAATCTTACTATTCTACAGCAGCATATTTTTTATGCAAGAAATCTTATTGCAACCCCAGAGATGTCTGTAGTAGACAACATCTATGATATACATGTACGGATCTCACTGGAGTACATGGCTCTAGAAATGCTAAAAGAAAAATGGGAAAAGATGATGGAGGAGATCAAGTCCTCATATTCCAATCTTTTTGGCAAGCTATAAGTACCTTTGCCTTTAGGATCAAAAAAGAAGGAAAGGAAATGTATATTGTATGTACAAAAGGAATAGATATAGATAAATTTATGTACATATATATATATATATATATATATATATATCAAAAAGAAAAGTACATAAGGATATGTATATATACTTACACTTACCAACATATACATAGGGGGAGTCATTCAAATGACTAAGAAAGGAGTATACACAGGTGTACATACTAATAGACTCACTATGTTGCACATATCAATGTTTTTGATACTAATGTCAAAGGGGGAGATTGATGACATTAATTTTTCCATTAGTACACTTAGTGAAAAATATTGACAGAGATCATCGGTACAAGCATCACCGACGGATCAATATCATAACATTGAGAACATCATCGACGACACACTTTTGAGAACAAAACTGACGGGAAAAGAAAAGGGATACCCGACAAATAGTTCAAGAAAGGAACACCGACGACAAAGAAAACTGACCGTCAGAACCGACAGTCAGTTAGAAAACCCGCAAATAGTGGATCTGAGTTTTACATGTCAGATAAAGCAATGTAATTCTATTTATAGAGTTTTATTTTGTTTTAAATAAAAACTTAAGGGTCAAGTAAGATTTATGTAAATGTTTTAAAGCATCCTAACGGATCTAAAACATATCTAACTAAAGATCAAGGTCAAGTTATAAACCTTGGATCTAGAGTTAACTTGTGAAGCGTGAATCAAGAATTGAGCCAAAATCTAGTATAAATAGATGTTCAAATCAATTGTCAAAGAAGAATTCATTATTGTTGATAGCCACAAAGAGCGTCTAAGGAGCAGAAGGCAGAATTCATGCAAAGTTCAGAAACATATCACATCAGTTGTTAATAACACACAAAGGCTACCGACGAGCAGATAAAGGTATTATTCAATCATGGAAGGATGATTACTTATATATATGAAGCTTTATAGGATTTGTTATCAGAAATTAGAGATTGCATACATCATCAGATCAAAGACTTATGTAGTTGCATTCTAACAAGTGCATCACATCTAAAATCCTTTTGTAGAAGGTGGACTTAACCGTTCTTTACAAATCTCTTAACAGAGTGGACACTTAACAGTGTTGCTAAAGCTTCAAATGAAGTAGATCTTAATAGGTCTCCATTGTAATACTCCTAAAAGGGTAGGTCATCAAAAGTGACCAATTGTAAGCCTTAATCAGCCCCTTATTATCTATAGATAGTGAAGTCTTGTGGGTAACAATCCCCACCGTATTTTTTACTTCCTAACAGGAGTTTTCTGCGATATCATATCTTGTGTTATGTGTTATCTATTTTCATGATTGTTTCTTTTATGGTTACATATTAAAGTACTTATGATATGATTGCATATACATAAAGAAATATGAACAGTTAGATAAGATAATTTACAAACTGATGATTAAGGGTTAATGGGCTAACCAAGAAAAAGTTTTAGAGGTACTAATTCACCCCTCCCCTCTTAGTACATCATTCCAATATAATTCTAACAATCTCAATGCCAACATCCACTTGCAAAATTGAATTCGATGAAAGCGGTATTCAAACTCCCATAGTTTGGAAGTCCAACTAGTGAGGGTTGTACCAATTTCATTGATCAAAATTTGAAAATAGCAGTATTAATATCATCATGGTTTGTCAATCTCATCAGTGTTGATTGTACATGCTAAAGGTACATGAAAGCTCAATGATAAAAAATAATTCATGCATTTTTTGCAAAAGTGATAGTTAGTTGCATTCATGTAGAGTAATTTGCATAAGGGATTTCCCTTGGTTAAGAGGTGAGTTCATCAAAAGGTTGATATCATCAAAATTCTCTTTTAAATTGAGTATGAATGGACTTTAATAAAAAACATTACATATCATTAATCATTAATCATTATTATTACTCTCACAAAGATCATTAAACATTAATCATTAATCATTAAGTATTTAATCCATTAAGGTGCATTCATTCTATTTCATTAAGTCATATTGCATTAGAAAATACAAAAAATATAAAGTATAATGCATTTATCATTTAGTTCCATTGCACATCATTGTATAAATTCCATCATCAATATCATTAAGAGCATTAACTAAAAGCATTATCATACATTTTGCATCCATCTAAAGTATGTCATACATAAGACAACTCATCTATAGCATGTATAAGTAAATTCATGTAACTCATATAGAAGTGCATCCATATATCATCAAAAACTAAAAGTCCAACATATAATGACATCATAAAGACAACATGAAATCAAAAACAAGAGAGTATATCATAAGAGATGATCAAACATGCATTAAATGTCTATCAATGTACATCAACAAAGGTACATACATAAAATCTTGATCATGTGAGATGCATAGTGGTGCATAACCATACAAAAGATGGAATAATCATAATATGACTAGGGGCACCAGTTGCACCAACTGTCCCACCTTTACTACCTGGATCTGTTTGAGGAGCCTGACTACTAGTAGTTGTACTAGGTCATTGAGCCATAGAAGCCATGAAACTCTGCATCATAGTGGCAAACTGATCCATCTGGCTACTAACCGCTACAATACCAATCTGTAAAGCCCTAAAATCCTAAGTCAAAGTATTTGGAACCTAAGGAGCCACTGGTTTTGGAGCCTCTAGAATCTAAGGAGCAACTAGAATTTTTGGAGCCACTGGAATCTGAGGAATCTTCCTAGCATGAACTATTTGTACCTGCCTGGCTACTCTCTACCTCCACTGAGCCCAAACTGCTAGTGCAACCTAAGGAGGATCTCTGCCACCTATCCCTTCACCTCTCATCCATACTCCTCCACCTCTCATCCATATTCATCCACCCCTCATCCTCACTCCATCACCACCACCCCTAGTAGAAGCAATCACCAACATGTGTTTGTTGGCAACTCTAACTCTCCTCTGCACTCTTTGTCTATGAGCTCCACCACCTCTCCCACCACCACCTCCTACATAATCATCTTCACTATTTGAGTGCTCATCAATGTCTGGAATAAGATCCCCATGATCTATATACCAAGAGAACCGATGCTGAGAAAACCATTATACATAATCGAATGACATGCATGCATAAACTATGTGATTTATCATATCCCAAGAAATATGTGGCATCCTAAATATGTCATCAAAATCATATCAGTACTCTACCTATGGTCCCCACATGGATCTCTGCACCTGTACTTGTGCATACAAAGACAAATCCTATGGTATATCCTAAGTACATTCAAACTATCGTAGAACTCTATAAAAGTAAAACCTCTCGATAATCAAAGGATTCATGCCTATCATCCATCATGGCATAAACATATATGGTAACTCTAGATCATCCTCTTTTAAGCCTTGCATCCGAGGTATGTTCTTCATACAACTTGATCTATGTCATCAAGCATCTGATGCCAGTAATCCATCTTGCCCAGATGAGGCTGAACAATCACTCCCTCGTATAGGAAATCATAAGGCCATCCGGGATCTCTGAATCTAGCTACAATGGGTCTTGTCATAGGAATATGCTCCCATGTCCATAATTGTAATAAGATTGCACATGCAGAAGTGCAACACCCTGTCGATAAACAACATGGTGTAACTCATGGTATAATTGAGTAAGTACACATGATCCCCAATCGAACCTCTGAGGATCCACAACAATTTCCTCTAGTATCCTACTCTAGCGAATTGCAAATCCATGACCTCAGGGATCAAGAAGTAGGAATCTGTCGATCAATTATCCCAATACTCTAGGAAGTAGAGGGAATGAAATAAACTAAGCCCAGGAAATTCTCTCATCATTAATCATAGGATCATCAAAGACGTGTCTGGACACTAGGTCATCATAAACCTGATTGTAATAAACAAGATCACCCCGTGTAGGGATCCTGAATAACCTGTACACATCCTCAGGGGTGATTGTCATCTCACCCATCGACAAATGGAAGATGTTATGGTCTGAGTGCTAGCGCTTAGCCATAGAGGTCAATAAACCACGGTTCACATGGAACCGAGACATCTCTAGTAAGAATGATAATCCACATCGACCAATAGCCCGCTGCTTGTGGGGGGATAATTGGTCCACCATATCAAGGGGCCAGGGAGGTAATCTGTGGATATACAATCTCTGAAACAAAACCCATTTTGAAATCAATTGCAATCACATTAGTAACATCATCTCAATGAATTATCATAAGTCAATCAAGTTATCCTATCACTCGTCTAGAGCACATCAAATTTTCCCTAACTTTATATTGTGAGGAAAGAAAAACATCAATTATCCTATCAACTTATCAAGATTGACATCATACAACATTCATCAATATGATCGAACTAATATCACACCACTTTTTTTTCATCACACTACAAAGCCACATCAATCCATTGATCGATTAGACGTACCGACGAATCAGATGACATTTATAATCAAGTTAAAAATTCAACAAAATAACTTACATATCATTTTACCTTATCATACATGCAACAAAGTGTGCGCACTATTTTCTCAACCACTAAGCGCTATTAAAAAAATTAAACATGCTACAACAAGTTGTACATGCCATTTCTTTTGGTACACTTTATTCAAACCTATCCTACATGCTAGAAGAATTATTGTTTTGCACTAGGATTTACTAAGCGCTACTCAATCTATCCTATGCGCTAAAACCTAGCTAGGGTTTTCATTTATATGTGCTACTTCACACTATTTTATGCGCCATTTCCCTTTGCAGATGTGTTAAAAGATAACTCCATGAGCTATTTCATATTATTCTACATGCTACGTAAGCAAAATTAGCAAAAACATAGAGTTCTAATGCCTAAAAAATCAAAAAATGATGTAATTCATCAAATTGATCAATGAGGAGGATTCAAACACTCACCGGAGATCCGTAATCAACTGGATGCTGGAATTTGTGCCCTTGCTCAAACCTGTTCTCTCGAATCAGGACCACCATTGTAATCAGGTCACTCAGTCAAATCAGAGCTCAAGAGGGTAAAAAGTGAAAATGATTGGTGAAAATTATTTTGTTTACCCCTATATATACATTTTTGACCTAAATGGAAGATATTTTAACCTTTATTTCTCAAAAAGGTTAAAAATTCATCAAATAGGACATTTTCAAACATCGCATTATCAGAAATCAAATCATAATTGAGATATACCATACAATTTTTTATATAAAAAAATTCAAAATCAATTTTTCTTCCATTTCCAAGGGAGAAGGATATCATCAGGATGGGAAATCAACAAAATAAATCTAGGGCATTAAAATTTCAAAATCATCATCAGTGGGGCATATCAATCAGGTTGTTTTTCACATCAGGACATCATATCAGGAATTTTCTTCATCAAAATCTGTGGTATTAGTGAATCAATCATCAAGATCCGATCAGACATCAGTTAATCAAACATCTGACATTCTTTGAACCAACGCGCTTCACACATTGATTCAAAGAGGGAAATTTGTAGACACCTAATTTTGGTCAAACAAAATCAAGAAAAGAACAAAGTGAGCAATTAAGAAAAAATCATGAATTAATTGAAAATCAAAGCTATTGAATTAATTAAATCAAAGAGATCAATTAATTATACAATTGGTTAATTGTATAGTTAAATCAAATTAAATCCAACCCATTCAAGGGTGCACATGGCTAGCATAAATCAATTAAATTAATTAATTAATTCTCATTATTGTCAACCACTACATGGGAAAAAAAAATCAACCAATGAGAATGAAGGAACGAACTCACATGGATCACTCAAGAGGCTTTGCTATCTCAACCATCCAATTCACCTTTTCTATCTTGACCATCCATTGTGTCCCAATATTTGAAACCATTAACCCAACTCGCCTCTAATCATGGTCAACCTAACTCTACCCCCTACCCTTGGGAAATGCTTTAAATAGAGGGCATTTTGAAGAGAAAATTACCACTTTACATCCTTAATTTAGAGCATCCTTACTATAGGAAATTTAATTCATAATCATAGCTTTTCATTGTTAAATATGCATAATAGTGATTCTAATTGGAGAATTTTAATATAATTGAACTAAAATAGGGCATAATTACATCATTTAGATCTTCATTTCTCATTCTAGGATAGTCACTAATGGATGATAAGATGAGAGCATATTATTAGCTTTGCTAGATAGAGAGCCATGAGATGCTTATTGTTTATGTTTTCAATTCAATTAGCTTAAATTATGTTATTTCAAAGTTGAATTAATGATGTTGCAACCTAATCTCATGAAGATATATTTCTTATATATACAGGTTTATGCTAGGACAATCATGTTTTTCTTCCCAACTTGCTTGAATACCTAGGACCATACTATAGTGGTTCCATAGGTTCAAGAAACTATAGACAAGTAACATTCATGAGAATATGGAAACCTTAATGAGCCTAGGATATCCCTATTGAACCTTGGATAACCCTAATGAATCTAGGACAACCCTAAGAAGCTATGACATACATAATCATAATCATTTGTGAACATGTACATGTTATGTCGACAAGTAACATTCATGAGAATACAACATCCCCAATGAGCCTAGGATAGCCTCAATGAACCTAGGATAGCCCTAATGAACCTAGGATAGCCTAATGAATCTAGGAAAACCCTAATGCACCTAGGACATACATAATCATAATCATTCGTGAACATATATAGTATGTCTAACATGTATATATTATATCGATGGTTTACCATGATATTTAATCAACTGAATATTCATTACAATGAATCTAGGACAACTCTAATGAACCTATAATAGTCATAATCATAATCATAATCATATATGAACATGTCTAACATGTCTATATTATGTCAACGATCAAATTTGAATATACATAGTCATAATCATCATTACACATACATGTGACATTTGTGAACATAGATAAGTAGGTCATACACATAAGATTTGTTAGTATATGCATCATTTTAATCATAACCATCATAATTTTCATACATTATAGACGCATAATTAGCATGTTACACATACACATGATAATTTATTTGATAATTGCTTTTAGAATTTTATCTATTCATTTATAATCAAATGGTACAAAGTTTATATTTACAAAATTTGGCCTCTAAATGTGTACAAATCAACTCATGGCCTCTAAATAGGTACAACTCATCTCACAACCTCTAAATAGATACATATAATCTCATTTTCATTTATATGTAAAAAATTTGGCCTCTAAATATGAACAAATCAACTCATGATCATTAATATATACAAAAAAAAATTTAATTTACAATGTGTTGTGGGTCCACAACACACACCCCATTTTTGGTCCTCTGACCATGGGGACCCCCCTCTTTTTTTCTTTTTGCCTTTTGTCATGTCCGCCCCTCGTAGAAATCTAGTCAGCCACCAAAGAAAGTTGTTGAAACCAAGTCAGAGGAAGGAAGAAGCCTTTTTCGGCCTTTCGGGGGACTTAGGTACTCCGAAATGCCAAAATGGCCGAAAGGCCGAAGACCCGACCTTTCGGTGGTTTCAGAGTCTGAAAACACCGAAAGGCCGAAGACTTCTTTCTCCTCTGACATCTTCAGCCTTTCAGGGGCCGAAATTCCCGAAGCCGCTGACGTTAGCCCGCGAGTTATAAATAGAAGAAGCCTTCATTTTTTAAAATCACTTTGCATTTTTTGCCTCTGCCCGCGATTTCGTCTACTCCTCCTCGCCAACCGCTTCAGCTTCTGAGCCACCTAGTTGTCCCCCCACTCCTAGTTCATTCAAGGTAGGTTATTCTTGCTTACCTTTGCTTCATGTTTTATGGTCTAGGTCTAGGGTTTGTCTTTGTGCCTAGTGCTTGTCCAGCCTAGGGTGCTTTGTTTCTTTGTCTTGTCGGGCCTTTGTGCCTTTGTGTTTTGACAGGGATGTCCCTCCCTGTCGGACCTAGGTTTTCTTAGTTTCTTTTGTCTTAGGCCTAGGGTTTTTTTGTTCCGTCGTTCGAAGCCCTTGTCGCAATTTTTCGGTCTCCAAAAGGCCAAAAATGGATCTTCAACTCTCACTAAGTGTCATTTCAGACTTTTTGGCCTTTCAAACATCTGAAAGGTTCGAAAGACCTAAAGGTCTGAAAAGGCTGAAACCAAAACCTTCATTTGGACTTTCGGAGTTCCTCATCATTTTTTGGACTTTCGGCATCCATCATAAAATACCCCTCAGTTTTGGAGCCTGAAAGGTCCGACAGACTTTGTCCTTCCAATAAACCTTTTTTTGCACTTTCAGACTTTTTGGCCTCTGAACTAGTTTTTGGTGTCTGAAACCCCGAAAGGCCCGAAAGTGCTAAAAATTACACTTAGCTATTTATACAGCTCTCTTTTCTTTCTTTCCTAGTTTAAATTGTTTTTTCCTATTTAATAAGCTACTGATATTTATCTTTTCTTGTAGGAATGACTGAACCAAAGACAACCTCCCCAATGAAGTATCAATACAAGGGGAATCCCCCTAGTTCAAAGGTGGGAAAGAAGCAAAGTGAGATAACAGATACCAATATCAGGAATGTAGACTGGAATGAATTCCTGACTCAGTGCTCCCAGCTAGCAAACAGATCTGATGATTGCACCTCATTAGTCCTATCCGAGCTAGTGAATGCAGTCGCACACCTAGTTGTTGTTTTATCTTCAGAATTCGTCATCACCCTAGCTCATCACTACAATTCAGATAAGAGGGTGGTAGTAAACTCAGAGGATCAGGTGGTACTGGACATTAGGCTGGATGTCATTCAGGACATTTTCCATCTTCACAAAGGCACGGAAAAGTTCTATGACTTTTATATTGAAAAGGGGACCAAGTGGTTTGGTAACATGGAGCAAGCCATACATGAGATGATGAATAAAGACTACCTCAAGCAGCCGCTTCCTAAGAACAAATTGGACAAGATAGACCTCCAAAGAGGTTATATGAAGGATGACATCTAGGCAGCTATAACATTGATAATTTGGGTGTATGGGTTACCTCAATCCACTCAACTTGAACACTGGATGATCCTGTTGATAGAAAGGATCCGAGAATGAAAGGCAAGATTCAACTGGGGCACTATTATTAGTGAAAATCTAGACGAGTAGTTGATAGTAGTAAGGCATAATCCCAAGTTTTACATGAGCACTGACATGGTGTATCTACTACCTGCACAGGCAGATTATCCTGGCCTCACCAAGAGGGGAAGTCTAAATGATCCAAATGCATGGCCCCACCTTGTATACCCGTAGCTGGTAAAAGGAGTGAACATGCTAGAGGATTCCCCTAATTACAGGATAGTCAATGATGCATTCATATTCGTAGTCATCCAATCTATTGAAGGTGACTTTGCTAAAATAATGTTAGAAGAAGCTGCTGCTAAGGTAAGGGCCATTGGGGCCTATTTTATCTAGTTCATGACATTCACATACATTAGGATAGCCAGGTCAACCTTGCAACCAAAGAAGCTACCCAAGTACCCATCTGATTGGATAATTATACTAGAGATGACTAGACAACTCGCAGATGCATATGAACATATAAAACATAAAAAGAAGCACTGTTGGGACTTTCCTATTTGTTTGGGACCATACACACTGCAAGACATGAAAGTTTTCAAATCTTTGGCTTTTGAATGGGATGATTGTCCCTTGCAGTTTTATAAAATAGTGCGAGTCCATTTTGATCCCATAGGTACTTATAGCCACATTATTGGTAAATTCTACATACATGAGCCAGATTTGGAGGATCACTGGATAAACTACTTAGATGATCATGAGGTCAGGATCTAGGATTATTGCAGAATGAGCCTCGCTCTGGCAAAAGAGGTACTAAAGGTTCCTGTTTCCTCAAAAGTTTGGGTATGTGATTCAGATGAGGTCTTAGAGGACATTTACACAAAAGATAAGGTGTATGACTGGCCAATCATGAACACAGAGGTGGACAAGGATGAAAATGATGACATGGACTTCTAGGCGAGGCATGTGATAAAGACCACCATAACTTGGATCAAGAAGCCACACAAAATGAGTCTGATCCTGGTGAAAACATTGATGGAGCCCTCAAGGGAAGTAGAAAAATAGCGAGGGGAGAAGTAAACAGCTCCTAAGTACAAGAAAGCTCCCCCTTAGAAACCAAGAACCGTGTATGGTCATGAATGACCAGTTGAATATGGCTCTAATCCTAGGCCCAAGAAAACTAGAATGACAGGCTAGATTGACCCACCAGCAGGGTCATCACAACCCCAATCAGGTGAAGGCACATCTACCTCTGGCCAATCTCCCCCCACAGTTGAGAAGAAAACATATAAGAGGAAGAAGAGTTCTGAATCTCCATGGTTGGAAATGGTACAAGAAGGGTCTAAGGAAGTAGAAGAAGATGAGCCCCTAGTTTGAAGAATGAGATTACAAAAAAGGAGAGAAAAGGAAACCACCAAGAAACATAAAGAAGATCCCAAAGAATAGGATAATCCTTTGGATGCCTTAGGATCGGATGAATTTATGCTTTCTGGTTTTGAAGGACTTGAAGGCTTTTCAGATCATGGCCAAGATATAGACACTGGAGCTCCATCTCTTATTCTGCCCCAGGTAATCCTCACTCAACCACCGGTCCAATTCACCAACCCTTCAGTGAATGTCCCTGCTACATGAGTGAGCTCTAGTTCCACTCAAGAGCCTGAGGTTCAGTATAGTGGGATAGCACAAGTCACTACTATAGATCATATAGCAGGAAAAATACCGATTTCCACTCCACCATCTCATGTCCCTACTCCACCATCTCCTCTACCACCTCCAATTCCTACTCCACCACCATTAACTCTAACCCCAATACCTACTCCTACGCCAAATCTGCCCTACTCTACTACCATTCTCCTATCTCCCACTCCAGCCATATCAACACCTACTCCACCAACATTAATCCCTTCAACATGTGCCACCCAGGTTTCCAAAGAAGTAGTGAGTACTAAAGACACATCACCTTTCCAGACCACATTGGAGGCCATGACCAGTCTTAGGTCAAAGATATCAATTGACACCTCCGCTGAAGAGGCCCCGGACAAAGAAGGGGGAAATTTGGTGAAAAAAAACAAGGCAAGGTGGAGGGGGAGAAGGAAGAATGGGAAATGGATGTGGATACCAAAGGGGGAAGAATGAAGGAAGGAGGGAGCAAATAAGAAAGAAGGCAGGAGAAGGAAACAAAGAGAGAAATAACATCAAAAGTACAATGCTTAACTTCAATCCTCCAGGTTGCACCATATGAACCTGTAACTGTATCTGGCAAACCTACTTGGTTTACCAAGGAGATACAACCCAAGAAGAGAACTTACACCAGTGAATTGGATGGAGAAGATACAAGTATGGTCTTTGTAAGGAAAGCCTTCCACCAGGTAGAAATCAATGTACCTACAAGGACCATGTCATATGTGACTCAGGACAATGGGGGTCATTGGAAAGCCCAGATAGCTATCCCTCTCCCAAGCACTTCTCAGACAATAAGCTCGTCAGAAGGCTATACATTTAGGGAGGTGGATTTGGGTGAACCTACCAGAGAAGGGAGCAAGACACTAGCAGCTCTAGGGCTCAAGCACGCTTTGGGGTTCATGAATAAAGATGAAGAAACCATCAAAACTTTAACGGACCAAAATGAAGCGTTAAAAGGATAAATTCAAAAGATGATGGGTCCTATTGACCTAAATTGTTTAGAGGCTTCATTACAAGCCATATTAAATAAAAAGGCTACACCAGATTTGTCGGCAGGTGTGACTCCTTCCTTCATCTAGGAAAGTGTTGATTGGAAAAATAACTTTGAACAATCTGGAGAGAAGGCTATCCCATTGATATTTAGGCCATACCAGACTATATTGGTCAAGGCCAATTCACTAATTGACCTCGTGGAAAATGATGGGGGTATAGATTTAGAGGTAATTAAGTGGGAAGAAGCCCTCCAGGATTTAAAGATAATCCAAAAGAAACGCTTCCAAATTTTGTTAAAAGTCTATGAAGGCAAAGAATTGGACAAATTTAAGGCGTGGACTGAACAAATGACCAAAATAATTAAGGTCTACAAGAAACACCAGTCCCTTATAGCTGACAAGCGAGAGGAGGTAATAAAATGGATCGAAGATATAGATACTTTCTTCATAGGGGTCAGCCTCAACATCTATCGGGATGAAAAAAAATAGGCTCTACATCCTTCCAAAGAGGTAGTCCAACAGTTCAAAGATGTTCTGGCCAGAGTTAATACCAAGGAGGCCCTACAGCAACTATTTTATCTGAAAGAGGAAATACAAAGAATGTCACAGCATGAAGAAGAGATCACGTTCTTCACTTATGAATTAACTATCTTCAGAAAGAAGCAAGAACGAAGGGTCACCAAGATAAGAAGGAAAGAGATCAATCTTGAAGAAGTTTAGGAGATAGTTCAGAGGCTCCGGGAAGCTCACCCAGAGGTTTTTCCTGGATAAAGCTCCAAGGTCCAATTACCAGGTGGACAAGGTAGGATTTTCACACTTGGCCAAATTTCTACTAAGGTAGAGTTTTCTGTCTTTCGGCCTTTTGGCCCCGAAAGCAAGGAGTATATTTTTTGGCCTTTTGGCCTTCGAAGATTTTGGCCTTTCGGCCTCTTTAATTTTTTTCGGCCTTTCGGCCCATGACAAGTCTAAAGTTTTGGGACCTCCAAGTTTGAATATTTTTAAAAGCACTTGGGAAATTGTAAAGGCATTAAAGTTTCAGGGTAGAGGTCGGGGTCTGAAAAACTGGGGATTTCCAGCGAAGTCACTTTTTCAAACACCAGTTAGACTCCAGATTAGATTAATGGACAACTTGAGTTCATTTTAAGGAACTAAGGGTCTCCTATCAGTTCCGACCATTAGTAACAACCTCAGATGAAGAATCCAAGAAGGACCACCAAAATCAAGAAGAAGACTCCAAGTTCACAAAAGAAACTTACCTTCTTTCTCTCTCTCTTCTTTGGCAGATTTTTCCCTCTTTGTATGAGAAAATGGATTATAAATGGGTTTAAGAATCCATGCAAGTTATATAGTATCAGTTAGCAGTAGTTTCCCTTCAGCAAAGTTCTAGTTTTAACCTTTGTTCTCTAGTTTAGACTCTCTGATGCCCTAACTCTGAAAATCAAAGTTGTAGATCAAAACTCTATATATTACGATCAAAAAGCAATGTAAATGGCCAACTTCTTAATACAATAAAGAACTACATTGGGTGCTTCATTTGTGGTGTGTGAATTACTGCTATCTATGAAAATTTATTGAATGTATGCTTGCATTATTCTTTATTTTCAGAGAGCCCTTTGTGTTGTTGTGTTTCAAATTCATGCTACCTTTAGTTGGAGTTTACTATTGCATATCTACCTTGCTGTGATGAATGTGCAGAGAATGCTATCTTTGGGCTTAACGATAAATCTATCTTGTGGGTGCGCACATCTTGGTGGTTCCACGATTTGATAGATTTTGAATATCTCGTACGAGTAAAACATATATTTTTCTCTAAACACTTGCATCTATGGAGTAGTGAATCGTGACGTGGTCTGATTTATGCTTCGTGGGTTGTTCCAAATTCCTTCGGCATTCAATTTGCAAGGAAGGGTTTACAGCGGTTTATGTCCTTAGGATTTTACTTTTCTTTACAATTCGTTGTATTTCTTGTTACCCTCATCTCTTTAAATTCTGTCTTGAAATTCTGAAAATTGTTATCTCAAAAAAATATGAAGTTGCATGTTATTTATCATACCCATACTTGTTAAAATGGAAAACACCAAAGAGAAACTAACATTATTTTGCAGTTTGTTTTCTTGAACATACCAGCAAAGGCCTCCTCGTGAACAATCACATTTATCTTCAACTAAGTAACCAAGCAAGTTGTGACCCGACCCCGGAGAACCTTGGGAATAACTCTGTTATTCTTTCAAGAGAGGAAATCAAATCTTGAGATCCTAGCAAATTGGCTTGTGTTAAAACAACCCTCAACAGAAGTGGTGCTAGAAAGAGGGCCTCATGACCCAAAAGTTGGATAATACTGGATCTTTCTCTTCAGAGAGATTCAAGCACGTGCTTAGATCATCTCCAAAAAGAGGCAAGTTTCTTGAACTCACTCACCATCGAAGGGCTCGTAGCGACAAGGGTAAAGCAAAAGATAAATCTTCTCATCATCTTGCCGTGCCTCGGGATCCTCTTGGATAGTAATCACACATCGCTGCCCCAACTATTACCGCAGCCATCAATCAAAATCAGAACTTTCCAAATCAATACTTGCAGCAACCTCGTCCAATGACCTTTTTTGCTAACACAACAAGCTCACCTTTGAACTTTGTTGGGCAGCTCCATGAGTTACCTAAAAATCCAGAGAAGTTATGTACATGATTCATATATGGAAAATTTAGGATAGCGGAAGAACACATCCGCGCCTTCAAAGAAATTTGCAATCGTAAAGAGATTGCCCACGAAGACGTCGTCTGTCGTCTATTCCCATACACTTTGGGAGAGTTTGCATATAACGGGTACCTTAATTTTCCATGAGGGTCTATCTTAGTATGGAATGACTTTGAAACCAAATTCCTCAATCAATTCAAATTGTATGTCGATCATGCTATGACAAATCACCAGTTCATAACCATGAGGAAAGATCCTAAGGAGCCCATTGCTATGTTTAATCATCATTTTCACAAAATGCATCAAAAGTTGGAAGCTCCTTACACTATACCAGATGGGGCTATCATACAAGTTTACTTAAGTGCTTTAGATCCATTTAACTCGATCTTTCTAAGAAGGCTTCCCCTGGCGGATAGAGACACAATTGAAAAGGTGTACAATGAAGCCGTCACTTTCACTCAGCAAATGGACCCACAAGAAGGAAGCTATGCGGCTGCACCCATCATGAGTAATCTTGTTGTCCCACACCCATTTGCAGTGAACAATCAAGCCTTAGCCAGTCACCTACCTATGCTAAATCCTGTATCGGCACAACCGTGCCTCCGTCTCTTACTTATCCAGGCTACAAAGCTCATAAAACAACATTCATAGAACAGAGGGTTGTACCCAAAAATGAGCCTAATACTCTCATGGCTTCTGAGTTAGATGTCGTAAAGAAGACTTTATCACAACTCACTAACGAAGTTACCAGAATGAAGCTAAACCCACCCCAAAATCAAGGTAGATACCAATGAGTGTTTGTTGGTCCAAATACATACCCTCAAAATCCAAATAAGGGTTTTAATGCTTACAGCAACAACAACACACAGGAGAAACCATTTGGGAAGCAAAGGCCAAACCGGCCATGGAACACTAGACCAAATAATGGCAGCATCCCAGCAGACAATGCCAATACTTATGAGGCTTCAGAGGCCAATTTTGTCAGGGCTCCAATTAAGCATCAAGACAATAATGGATACGTGAACAACTCCCAAGACCACTACACCCAGAATCTAGAAGAGCCCCCAGTACAGTTCAATGCTATGGTGTTCGATTCCTATGAGGATAGAAAGGAAGGAGGCCCTGAAGCCTATACGGGAGAAGATGAATTTGTGTTCCCTTTTTAGAGAGAAAATGAGCCTAAATATTCCAAGATGCACGCCTTCCAAAATGATCAATGAAACTCATATAACCTTCAAAGTAGAAAGGAACCCCTCACCGATGGCATACCTCCAGGAAAGAAACCGACTCCACCAGATCCTCAGGCTAGTAACAATCCCATACCTCCAAAGGGCCCAAATGCTCCCATACCTCCTATGACAAGTACATATGCTAGCTACCGAGGAATGGCCTAGTCAAATGACAAGTACAGTGTAGTAGATGAACTCAAGAAAACTAAGGTGAACATCTCTATGTTCAAACTATTACAGGGCTGCCCATCTCAAAAGGAAGCCCTTTTAAGATCCTTGGATCATTCAAAACCTGGCCCATCGACCAACAGCACCAAGGCGCCCACGTCCAATGTCAACACATCTAAGGTGTTCCCAGCAATATTCATAGATAGGATGGAGGTCCCACCGTTCCTACTCAGCCTGCGGATGTTTGGAAAAAACCTACATAATTGCCTAATCGATTCAGGAGCCTCATGCAACGTTATGCCCCTATCAATTTGCTAAAAGTTGGGGATGGTGCCCCAAGTAACGAACCAGGTGGTCATACAATTAGACATTCAATTAGTCATGGATCACCGGATACAAGAACGCATTGATATACACATAGTGGACATCCCTGAGACTTATGGGATGTTGCTAAGTCAAGAATGGACTAAGTGCTTAAGAGGATGACTCTCTACATATTTCACCCAGCTCTAGCTACCTTGGAGAGGTTTGAACAATCAGATCAAGATAGATGTAGATCCGAAGCTAAAGAGGATGATCACCAAATACAATACCCCAAATGAAGTCTTGTTCACTCAAACTGATTTGGGCACTTATCAATTAGATGACGTTTTCATGTTTCAAATCCAAGAAGGTGAAGAGTCAGACCATAGTCCCATCCAAGGTCTCCTAGAGCTGAAGATTGGTGATTACATCTTCCAAAGTTTCATCAATATCACAAAAAATAGCCTATGGAATCTAGGTCAAGACGCAAATCCCAACATCTTATTGCTACCTAGATACTGTCGATTACATCAGGCTAGTCATTCTGAGTTTACATGGACTAGTTCTCAAGAAGCAGTGTCACAAGTGTTGGCTCAAATTGCCCGACCAAATAAGCTACCAGAAGCACTAACAATAAAAGAAGATGTACTTGGGATAGAAGACAAGAGCAACGTTGTACCAGATATGGACAACCTACTCCTTGCAAATAGTTCACCTCAAGATCAAGATAGTGGGTCAGATTCTAAAGATAGCAGCCCCACCCTAAATATGCTTAGTGACTGGAGTACCTCGAATGACGGAGCGTGTCCCCCTTACAAGGGAATATTGGAAGATAAAGGTGATGAAGACAATAAACTCCCCAAACCTAGGCATACTCAACATGCAAGAGAATTAACTTCTTCTGACAGCGGTGGAGAAAAAGGCCGAAAACCAAGAACCAAGGGTTTTTCTAAGAAAAGTTCAACCAAACCCAACCCTACTAAACCACCTTAGATATGGAAACTACACTTCGACGGTTCCAAGTGTAAACAAGGAGCAGGTGTGGGAATCAAATTGACAAATCCGAGGGGTAAGTCTTTCTATGCTGCTTATAGATTACAATTTCTTTGCACTAACAATGTTGCAGAATATGAAGCACTAGTTCGCAGACTTCTCCTAGCTCACGAGAAGGGAATCAAAATCCTGACAGTGGAAGGAGACTCACAATTGGTTGTCAAGCAAATCCATAGTTAGTATACTTGCAATGATAAGAGACTCTCAGCCTACCAAAATAGGGCATGGGATCTAATCAACAACTTTGACGCTTTCAACATCAAAACCATCCCAAGAAGAAATAATATTGTTGCTGACGTGTTGGCTGTTTCAGCCAGCTCATTACATCCAATAGAGAAATCCAAACTAAAGAAATTCTTGGTTGAACTTTTCGCAGCCCCAGCCATTCTGAATAATGTCACTAACTTTCAGGTCTTCCAAGATGACCATCATATCTTAGAGTTTATCATGTGTGTCGGCATGTTAGAAAAGCAAATCATAGATGAGGAGAAGAACAGTGAGGAAACAGTTGAACCTGAAGAGCTTGATGATCATGATGTCATAAACCTGAAGACCAATTCCATACCCAAGGGAATGGTAGATCTAGAGAGAATTTTTGACAATGGTAAGACTACCATAAGAAGATGCCCCGACATAACACCTAGCGGCAAAGAATGTGACACCTACAACCTGGGCACATAAGAAGAACCGAGAGAAGTCCATATCGAAAAGGTAGGAACCAAGGAAGAAAAGGAGAAAATGGTCCAGCTTCTCACTGAATATCGAGATGTCATAGCATGGACTTATGAAGAATTAAAGACATATGACACCTCAGTCATAGTGCACAACATCCCTTTGAAGCCAGATTCTAAGCCTTTCAGACAACGACAAAGACCCGTGAATCCCACTATGGAGCCTTTAATCCAAAAGGAAGTCCAAAATTTGCTTGATGCCATGATCATCTTTCCAATTTGACATTCTACATGGGTCACAAACCTAGTACCTGCGAGGAAGAAGACTGGAGAAATCAGGCTATGCGTGGACTTCCGGAACCTCAACAAGTCCTCTCAAAAGGATAATTATCCACTCCCATCTCTAGACAAAGTGTTACAGAAGGTTAATGGATCCCAAATGATGTCATTCCTAGATGGCTACTCTAGATACAATCAGGTGATGGTACAAGAAGAGGACAGGCCGAAAACAACATTTACCACTAAATGGGGAACTTTCACCTATCGACGGATGCCTTTCGGGCTGATTAATGCTGGAGCCACCTTCCAGAGAGTAATGGACATAACATTCAAAGGATTAGTTGGGAGGTGCATTATCATCTACATGGATGATCTCACAGACTACTCAAAACTAAGAGTTGACCACATAAGTGACCTCAAAAAATGCCTCCAAAGGTGCAGAGAATTTGGGATCTCTCTCAACCCCAAGAAATGCGTGTTCAGGGTAACTGAAGGAAATATCTTGGGGTATGTCATCTCTGAAAAAGGGATATCCATTGACCCCAAAAGGGTGGAGGTGATCCTAAAATTGACACCGCCTAATAGTTTCAAGGAACTAAAATCTTTCTTTTGAAAGATCAACTTCGTCAGAAAATTCATCAGTGGCTTCGTAGAAATAGTGAAACCATTGAATGACATGCTCAAGAAAGATGCCAAGATTGAATGGGCTCTCCTAGCCAAGAAGTCTTTCAAAGAGATTAAGAATTTCATTGCCACGGCACCAGTCCTAGCCAGTCCTGACTACACCATCCCTTTCAAAGTCTACTCTTTCACGTCAGAACACTCATGTGCAAGCATTCTCACGTAGAAGAAGAATAGTGAAGATGAGAGGCCCATCACCTTTATGAGTTTCCCTTTCAAAGATGCTGAGCTCAGATACCCAAACCTAGATAAGTAGTCATTTTCTCTCGTCAAGGCGGTGAAGAAATTCAAACATTATATTTTAAGGAGTAAAGTCATTGGTATAGTTCCAGACGCGGCAGTTAAATCCCTCCTGATGCAGAATGAGCTAGGAGAATGGAGAGGAAAATGGATGGAAATTCTCCAAGAGTTTGACCTAGAAATCAACTGATGAAGTTGGTAAGGGGCCAGGGCCTGACAAAGCTGATCTTTGAGTTTGAAGAAGGTTTGGTCTGCCAAACATACACCGACCAAGGCATGATCACAGATGTATGGTACCAAGACATAGTGTATTATCTATTGTAGAATCGCTGCCCTAAAGAAATGAATAGTTCCTAGAGAAGATCTTTAAAGATCAAAAGTAGCTCTTACATGCTAACAAGTGGACAACTCTACAAACGCAATTACTAGGGTTTGTACTTAAGGTGTTTGGATAGAACAGAGGCAAAACAAACACTTGTGGACTTTCGTGACAAATACGAAATGGGACACAGATTGGCGAAGGCCACTACTCACCAAATCCTAAGGGAAGGGTATTTTTGGCCTACAATATTTAAAGATACCAGTGAGCACGTGAGATCCTACCACACTTGCCAAACTAGCACATCTCGAGAGAGAAATCCAGCGATGCCCTTACAACCAGTCTATGAGGTATGCCTGTTTGCCCAATGGGGCTTGGATTTTGTTGGAGTGATTAATCCCGCTTCATCTGCAGGACAAAATTTTATCTTGACAGCTACCGACTATTGCACACGTTGGACAGAAGCACAAGCACTGAAGAATTGTACTACAGAGGTCGTGACCCAATTCATGGGGGAGCGCATCATAACTAAGTTTGGGATGCCATTCTATCTGGTATGTGATAATGCCCCCTCTTTCTCTTCAGCCTCACTCACACAATGGGCCTTTGAAAACTAGGTAATCCTCAAGTTCTCTTTAAATTACTATCCGCAAGGCAATGGTGTAGCAGAGTCTACAAACAAAAATCTGACAACAATGATCAAACATCTCCTGGATGACAACCCCAGGGACTGGCACACACAGTTGAAATATGCTTTATGGACTGATCGCATAAGGATCAAGAACGCCCTGGGGATGTCTCCATATCAACTAGTCTACGGATTGCAACTGGTCTTTCCTATGAACCTAAAGATCCCAATTCTAAGATTCATGGACCAATACGTAGGGGAGGAAGATCGGGTACAAGTCAAACTCATGAATCTCCTAAAACTAGAGGAGAAACAAACTTTGGCTCTGGAACATGTATCAAAGCATCAGGCTGTAGTCAAAAGGTGGTTCGATGAGAGAGCTACCATCAAAGCCTTCAGGATCTCTGACCTTGTCCTCATGTGGGATAAGGCAAAAGAAAAGCCAAGCAGCCACACCAAGTTCCAAAGACTGTGGACAGGCCCTTACCAAATATCAGAGATCCTGGGGGAGAACACTTTTAGGATCAGCACTTTGGACGGAGAGTTGACCCCATTTCCAATCAATGGGAAATTCCTCAAACATTACTTTGGATCCTAAGCGAGACTATCTTTCGTCCCTTGTACCATAGTCACTTTTGCTTCTTCTTTTTTTTCCTTTTTTTCTTGTTGTCCTCACCGTCAGTCCTTTCTTCCGCTTGTGTTTGTTCTTTTCTTTGTTGGGGCTTGTTTTTTTGTTTTGGGTCAGCGTGTTTTAGATCTAGTCCAAGGTGTTTCACAAGAGGAGCAGAGGTATTTCTTAGTCAAATTTCTCCAAGGATACATGCAGCGTAAGAGAACCTTCCCAAAAGACAAAATAGTGATGATTATCATTGACAGACAAGAAGGAGTTCAAAGTTTGGTCATCCTAATCACAAGACACATTAAGGTATAACACCTAAGGGCATTGATTTCTAGGGCATTTTTCAGTTGTAGCCAGCTTGAGTGCATAGGTTTGGGTACCCACCAATCCCAGAACCCAAGTTTGAACTGAATGCAAAGGCAATAACGAAAGAAAGAAGAGCCAAAAAGGGAAAGCAAAAGAAACACTCAAAAGAAAAGTGCCCCAAAGAGGTCATGAGTGAAAGGTCCGGGAAACACCGCCTAATCATTGCTTAGATCAGAAAAAAAAAAAAAGGAGAAGAGGTTATGGACCTGAATGCATGGAACACACTAACGTCCAAGGCTTGATACATCTCCAAGAAAATAGAAGGAACAAAATAATTTTCCAAAAGACGGAGCTCTCACAAAGAAAGAAAGTTAAGCTTAGTAGGCATAATGGACTTAGGTGATTATGACAACCTCTACTAGGGCTATGAACACCCAACTGGTAGTAGAGAAAGGTTATACTTGGGACTCAAGGAAAACTTTGTCAGGGCTATGAATGCCTGACTGGCAGCAAACCTCTTTTTGGGAAGCCCTGGTTTATTTGGAAAAGGTTGGGAATAGCTGGCAAGCATCTTAGTTATCACAACCAAAGGTCAATAAATGAACACACATGAACACACATGGAGAAACTAATAGAACAACCTCAGATTTGAGGTCATTGAAGAATCTTCGACTCCACCTCCTCTTGGTTCTGTTCTACTACAAAGCTACTTTCCGGAAGAGTGTTGATGATAAAGAAATTCCTTGGTCATTCCTCCTTTTGTCGGGGCTATTTGTTGTGGGTCCATAAGACACACCCCATTTTTGGTTCTCTGACCATGGGGACCCCCCTCTTTTTGTCTTTTTGCCTTTTGTCGTGTCTGCCCCTCATAGAAATTCAGTCAGTCACCGAAGGAAATTTTTGAAACCAAGTCAGAGGAAGGAAGAAGCCTTTTTTAGCCTTTCATCCCTTTCATCCTTTCAGAGGACTTAGGTACTCTGAAATGCCAAAATTGTCAAAAGAAAGAAGTCTTCAGCCTTTCAGTGTTTTTGGAGTTTGAAAACACTGAAAGTTTGAAGACTTCTTTCTCCTCTGACATCTTCGGCCTTTTGGGGGCTGAAAGTCCCGAAGCCGCTGACGTCAGCCTGTGGGTTATAAATAGAAGAAGCCTTCATTTTTTAAAATCACTTTGCATTTTTTCTTCTACCTATGATTTCATCTACTCCTCCTCATCGACCGCTTTAGCTTCTGAGATGCTTGGTTGTCCTCTCGCTCCTAGTTCGTTCGAGGTAGGTTCTTCTCTCTTACCTTTGCTTCATGTTTTTGGGTCTAGGTCTAGGGTTTGTCTTTGCACCTAGTGCCTATCCAGCCTAGGGCACTTTGTTTCTTTGTCTCATCCGGCCTCTATGCCTTTGTTTTTTAATAGGGATGTCCCTCCCTGTCAGACCTAGGGTTTCCTAGTTTCTTTTGTCTTAGGCCTAGGGTTTTGTTGTTTCATCGGTCGTGGCCCTTGTCGTAGGTTTTTGGCCTCCAAAAGGCCGAAAATGGATCTTCAACTCTCGCTAAGTGTCATTTTGGACTTTTTGGCCTTTCAGACATCTGAAAGGTCTGAAAGACCGAAAGGTCCAAAAAGGTCGAAAGTGAAACCTTCATTCGGACTTTCAAAGTTCCTCATCATTTTTTGGACTTTCAGCATCCGTAAGAAAATACCCCTCAGTTTCAGAGCCTAAAAGGTCTGATGAACTTTTTCCTTCCAATAAACCTTTTTTTGCACTTTCAAACTTTTTAGCCTCCGAACTAGTTTTCAGTGTCTAAAACCTTGAAAGTGCTAAAACTTACACTTAGCTGTTTATACAACTCTCTTTTCTTGCTTTCCTAGTTTAAATTGTTTTTTCCTGTTCAATAACCTACTGATATTTGTCTTTTCTTGAAGGAATGACTGAACCAAAGACAACCTCCCCAATGAAGTATCAATACAAGGGGAATCCCCCTAGTTCAAAGGTGGGAAACAAGCATAGTGAGATAACAGATACCAATATCGGGAATGTAGATCGGAATGAATTCCTGACTCAGTGCTCCCAGCCAGCAAACAGATCTGATAATTGCACCTCATTAGTCCTATCCAGGCTAGTGAATGCAGCCGCACACCCAGTGGTTGTTTCATCTTTAGAATTTATCGTCACCCTAGCTCATCACTATGATTTAGATAAGGGGGTGGTAGTAAACTCAGAGGATCAGGTGGTACTGGACATTAGGCCGGATGTCATTGAGGATGTTTTCCATCTTCAAAAAGGCATAGACAAGTTCTATGACTTTTATATTGAAAAGGAGACCAAGTGGTTTGGTAACATGGAGCAAGCCATACATGAGATGATGAATAAAGACTACCTCAAGTAGCCACTTCCTAAGAACAAATTGGACAAGATAGACCTCCGAAGAGGTTATATGAAGGATGACATCTAGGTAGCTATAACATTGATAAGTTGGGTGTATGGGTTACCTCAATCCACTCAACTCGAACACTGGATGATCCTGTTGATAGAAAGGATCCTTAAATGAAAGGCAAGATTCGACTGGGGCACTATTATTAGTGACAATCTGGATGAGCAGTTGACAGTAGTAAGGCATAATCCCAAGTTTTACATGAGCACTTACGTGGTGTATCTACTAGCTTCACGGGCAGATTATCCTGGCCTCACCAAGAGGGAAGTCTAAATGATCCAAATGCATGGCCCCACCTTGTATACCTGCAGCTAGTAAAAGGAGCGAACATGCCAGAGGATTCACCTGATTATAGGATAGTTAACGATGCATTCATATTCACAGTCATCCGATCTATTGAAGGTGACTTTGCTAAAAGAATGTCAGAAGAAGCTGATGCTAAGGTAAGGGCCATTAGGGCCTCTTTTATCCAGTTCAGGACATTCACATACATTAGGATAGCCGGGTCAACCTTGCAACCAAAGAAGCTGCCCAGGTACCCATCTGATTAGATAATTATACTGGAGATGGCTAGACAACTCGTAGATGCATATGAACATATAAAACATAAAAATAAACACTGTTGGGACTTTCCTATTTCTTTGGGACCATACACACTGCAAGACATGAAATTTTTCAAATCTTTGGCTTTTGAATGGGATGATTTTCCCTTGCAGTTCTATAAAATAGTGGGAGCCCATTTTGATCCCATAGGTACTTATAGCCACATTATTGGCAAATTCTACATACATGAGCCACATTTGGAGGATCACTAGATAAACTTCATAGATGATCATGAGGTCAGGATCTAGGATTATTGTAGAATGAACCTCACTCAGGAAAAAGAGGTACTAAAGGTTCTTGTTTCCTCAAAATTTTGGGAATGTGATTCAGATGAGATCTTAGAGGACATTTACACAAAAGATAAGGTGTATGACTAGCCAATCATGAATGCAGAGGTGGACAAAGGTGAAAATGATGACATGGACTTCCAGGCAAGGCATGTGATAAAGACCACCATAACTTGGATCAAGAATCCACACAAAATGAGTTCGATCCCAGTGAAAACATTGATGGAGCCCTCAAGGAAAGTAGAAAAATAGCGAGGGGAGAAGTCAACAGCTCCTAAGTACAAGAAAGATCCCCCTTAGAATCCAAGAACCGTGTATGGTCATGAATGACCAGTTGAATATGGCTCTAATCCTAGGCCCAAGAAACCTAGAATGATAGGCCAGATTGACCCACCAGTAGGGTCATCACAACCCTAATCAGGTGAAGGCCCATCTACCTCTGGCCAATCTCCGCGCACCACTGAGAAGAAAACATATAAGAGGAAGAAGAGCTCTGAATCTCTGTGGTTGGAAATGGTACAAGAAGGGTCTGAGGAAGCAGAAGAAGATGGGCACCTAGTTTGAAGAATGAGATTACAAAAAAGGAGAGAAAAGGAAACCACCAAGAAACATAAAGAAGATCCCAAAGAACAAGATAATCCTTTGGATGCCTTAGGATTGGATGAATTTATGCTTTCTGGTTTTGAAGGACTTGAAGGATTTTCAAATCATGGCCAAGATATAGACACTGGAGCTCCATCGCTTATTCATCCCTAGGTAATCCTCACTCAACCATCGGTCCAATTCACCAACCCTTCAGTGAATGTCCTTGCTACACGAGTGAGCTCTAGTTCCACTCAGGAGCCTGAGGTTCAGGATAGTGGGATAGGTCGAGTCACTACTACAGATCATATAGCAGGGAAAATACCGATTTCCACTCCACCATCTCATGTCCCTACTCCACCATCTTCTCTGCCACCTCCAATTCCTACTCCACCACCATTAACTCCAACCCCAACACCTACTCCTATGCCATATCCACCCTACTCTACTACCATTATCCCATCTCCCACTCCAGCCATATCAACACCTACTCCATGAACATCAATCCCTTCAACATGTGCCACCCAGGTTTCCAAAGAAGTAGTGAGTACTAAAGACACATCACCTTTCCAGACCACGCTGGAGGCCATGACCAGTCTTAGGTCAAAGGTATCAATTGACACCTCTACCGAAGAGGCCCCGGACAAAGAAGGGGGAAATTTGGTGACAAAATGAGGTGAGGTGGAGGGGGAGAAGGAAGAAGGGGAAATGGATGTGGTTACCGAAGGGGGAAGAATGAAGGAAGGAGGGAGAGAATAGGAAAGAAGGCAGGAGAAGGAATTAGAGAGAGAAATAACACCAGAAGTACAATGCTTAACTTCAATCCTCTAGGTTGCACCATATGAACCTGTAACTACATCTGGCGAACCTACTTGGTTTACCAAGGAGATACAACCCAGGAAGAGAACTTACACCAGTGAATTGGATGGAGAAGATACAAGTATGGTCTTTGTAAGGCAAGCCTTCCACCAGGTAGAAATCAATGTACCTACAAGGACCATGTCATATGTGACTCAGGACACTGGGGGTCATTGGAAATCCCAGATAGCTATCCCTCCCCCAAGCACTTCTCAGACAACAGGCTCATCAGAAGGATATACATTTAGGGAGGTGGATTTGGGTGAACCTACCAGAGAAGGGAGCAAGACACTAGCAACTCTAGGGCTCAAGCACGCTTTGGGGTTCATGAATAAAGATGAAGAAACCATAAAAACTTTAACAGACCAAAATGAAGCGTTAAAAGGATTTATTCAAAAGATGGTGGGTCCTATTGACCCAAATTGTTTAGAGGCTTCATTACAAGCCATATTAAATAAAAAGGCCACACCATATTTTCTGGTAGGTGTGACTCCTTCCTTCATCCAGGCAAGTGTTGATTGGAAAAATAACTTCGAACAATCCGGAGAGAAGGCTATCCCATTGATATTCAGGTCGTACCGGACTATATTGGTCGAGGCTAATTCACTAATTGACCTGGTGGAAAATGATGGGGGTATAGATTCAGAGGTAATTAAGTGGGATGTAGCCCTCCAGGATTTGGAGATAATCCAAAAGCAACGCTTCCAAATTTTTGTAAAATTTTGTGAAGGCGAAGAATTGGACAAATTTAAGGCATGGATTGAACAAATGACTAAAAGAATTAAGGTCTACAAGAAACACCAGGCCCTTATAGCTGACAAGCGAGAGGAGGTAATAAAATGGATCGAAGATATAGATACTTTCTTCACAGGGGTCGGCCTCAATGTCTATTGGGATAAAAACAAACAGGCTCTACGTCCTTCCAAAGAGGTAGTCCAATAGTTCAAAGACGTTATGGCTGGAGTTAATACCAAGGAGGCCCTGTAGCAACTATTTTATCTGAAAGAGGAAATACAAAGAATGTCATAGCATGAAGAAGAGATCACGTTCTTCGCTTCTGAATTAACTATCTTCAGAAAGAAGCAAGAATGAAGGGTCACCAAGATAAGAAGGAAAGAAATCAATTTTGAAGAAGTTCAGGAGATAGTTCAGAGGCTCCAGGCAGCTCACCCAGAGGTTTTTCCTGGATAAATCTCCAAGGTCCAATTACCAGGTGGACGGGGCAAGATTTTCACACTTGGCCAAATTTCTACTAAGGTAGATTTTTTGGCCTTTCGGCCTCCGACATTTCGGCCATTCGGCCCCGAAAGCAAGGAGTATATTTTTTGGCCTTTCGGCCTTTGAAGATTTTGGCCTTTTGACCTCTTCAATTTTTTTTGGCCTTTCGGCCCATGACAAGTCTGAAGTTTTTGGACCTCCAAGTTTGAAGATTTTGAAAAGCACTTGGGAAATTGTAAAGGCATTAAAGTTTCGGGGAAGAGGTCGGGGTCCGAAAAATTGGGGGTTTCCAGCGAAGTCATTTTTTCAAACACTAGTTAGACTCTAGATCAGATTAATGGACAACTTGAGTTCGTTTTAAGGGAACTAAGGGTCTCCTATTGGTTCCCATTGCCAGTAACAACCTCAGATGAAGAATCCAAGAAGGACCACCAGAATCAAGAAGAAGACTCCAAGTTCACAAAAGGAACTTACCTTCTTTCTCTCTCTCTTCTTTGGCAGATTTTTCCCTCTTTGCATGAGAAAATGGGTTTAAGAATCCATGCAAGTTATATAGTATCAGTTAGCAGTAGTTTCCCTTTAGCAAAGTTCTAGTTTTAACCTTTGTTCTCTAGTTTAGACTCTCTGATGCCCTAACTCTGAAAATCAAATTTGTAGATCAAAACTCTATATATTGTAATCAAAAAGCAATGTAAATGGCCAACTTCTTAATACAATAAAGATCTACATTGGGTGCTTCATTCGTGGTGTGTGAATTACTGCTATCTATGCAAATTTATTGAATCTAGCTTGCATTATTCTTTATTTTTAGAGAGCCCTTTGTGTTGTTGTGTTTCAAATTCGTGCTACCTTTAGTTGGAGTTTACTATTGCATATCTACCTTGCTGTGATGAATGTGTGGAGGATTCTATCTTTGGGATTAAAGATAAATCTGTCTTGTGGGTGCGCACGTCTTGGTGGTTTTGCAATTTGATAGATTTTAAATATCTCGTACGAGTAAAATATATCTTTTTCTCTAAACACTTGCATCTGTGGAGTAGTGAATCGTGACATGGTCTAATTTATGCTTCGTGGGTTGTTCCAAATTCCTTCGGCATTCAATTCGCAAGGAAGGGTTTATAGCGGTTTATGTCCTTAGGATTTTACTTTTCTTTACAATTCACTACATTTCTTGTTACCCTCATCTCTTTAAATTCTGTCTTCAAATTCTGAAAATTGTTATCTCAAAAAAATATGAAGTTGCATGTTATTTATCATACCCATACTTGTTAAAATGGAAAACACCAAAGAGAAACTAACAGTATTTTGCAGTTTGTTGTCTTGAACGTACCAGCAAAGGCCTCCTCGTGAACAATCACATTTATCTTCAACTGAGTAACCAAGCAGGTTGTGACCCGACCCCGGAGAACCTTGGGAATAACTATGTTATTCTTTCAAGAGAGGAAATTGAATCTCGAGATCCTAGCAAGTTGGCTTGTGTTAAAACAACGCTCAACACAATGATTGACCAATGATATATACACAATTTCCAAAATCATTTGACCTTTCGTAGAATCAATATTCAAACACACTAAATACTCTTAGGTGACCCAAATTCAATCTACTCAACCTTGTGGATCAACTCTAAATCTTATTTTTTCAGGTATTTCCTCATGGTAAAATTCACTAACTTTCCATAAATTCTTATTCAATGGTTTATCACAATATTTAATGAATTGAATATTTGTTTCCATAACAAGGTTAGATTAATGAAGAATATGTATGTGTGTGTTGAAGTCCTTGAACAACCAAACATTTGAATTCTTGATTTTGTACCTTCTAAGCCATGTACAATGACAACAAAATACCCTATTGGGTACTCTATACCCTCTCCATTAGTGATTGTTTTGATGAATTTATATTTTGCCTCAAGTAATGACACAATAATATGTCCTCTCATTGTTCTAATTAACAATAATTGTGTACACATGACCTACATTTTATTAAAGTATAAATTAATTCTAAAAACCATGTAAAATGTTATAAAATGATTTAAAATTCTGATTTCAACCTAGTAATAAATCACAATATCTAGTTGCACTAGGTTAGATACATGGTCAAAGTCCACCGACTCCTCCAACTGAGTCAATTGTAGTGCTTGGAGAACTTGATATGAATTGAGGGGATCTAAAGGTCTACAAGACCATTTTCCAACCCACTCTCGTGATTCACATTATTCCCATGAGAAATCCATACATGAAGAACAAAAACAAGCACTATGCCTCGTATATAAGTAATTGAGGAACTTGCATTTGCACTTCTAATTGAATGCAACTACTTGAATATGTAACTGTAAAATAATCTACATAAATGACAATATTAGATTTAGTAATCAACCAAAAATATCTACATACGATGGACTTAACTTCATTGCCTAGACCCATCATGGTGTTGCACCATTACATGATAGTTTCTACATCCCTGATCTTAACACCACCTTTGTACTTAAATTATTATCTTGCAAGGGCTCTCTCTACACATGCTCATGTATCATCATTCTCTCCCTTTCCATGTCCAACCTCAGTGAAATTACAAAAATATTGAACACTTCTCCTCACATGCATTCTATTCAACCGATAGAATATCCTTGAATTCTTGAAGAGGAAATGTATCCTTACACAACCTAAACTACTCATCCAATTACCGAGCTCTATGTATATGCCTCACATACTCATAAATTAGTTTCTCTTAGAAAATCCACAACCAAATATTGTGAATACATGGTAATAAATCCTCAACTAGATATTGTGAATACATGGTAATAAATCCTCAACTAGGTTAGTAATAAATGCCTCACGTACTCATACTCATAAATTGTACAAAAAAATAACAAGCACTCCAATGCCCAGATTATTTGCTTCATGTAGGGATTGCATCCAACTTGGAAGCACAATTCAATTGACTGACTGGTACTTAATGGAAGAATACATTGTGCTAAGGTTTTACGGATCAGAACTAAAACCCCACAAACTTCCAATGCATGTGACAGACAGGGTGTTTGCAATAGAATTTGTACTACAAATTGAGAGCACAGATAGAATCTTCGCTGGCCATTCGAAGAAGAGCATATTCCCTTCCTTACCTTTCTCAATTGGAGGGTTAACATTTGAGAGAAAGGCATTCAAAGTGGCAAATTTTTTTTAGAAATTTTTCAATTTGATTTAGAGTGGTACTGGAAGTATGATCCACTCAACATCATTCAAACAATGCTTGTTGCTAATAAGAACTCTGCAAACTTATTTCAACATGAAAGTAAACCATTGCTAGAGAAGTTGAAAAACAAGGATAGCTGGGGTGACGTTACAAAAGAGATGGAGAAAGTTTCTGCTAAGGAAAAAATTTCAGTTGAACAGTTGTCATCACAAATTATGACATCAATAAAGCAAGGCATTGTACAGCCTAGAATGTCTTAAAATTTCTATGATAAAGGTGCTCATCCATCAAACATAAAAATACCAAAGAAAATAGCAGAAGAGTGTAAGGATAGAAAATGGACTCAAACAAAAATGAATGATTTTTGGAGTATGAGAAAGGATCTTGGTGAACTAAAGACCAGTGTAGATCTGGATGATATAGACAAGGATATAGAGTTTAACAAATTGTGGAATTTGGAGCATCCTACCATGGAATACGACAGTAGTTCTCTAGATAGTCGGGATGATAATCCATCAATTGCATTTACTCCAGGTCATAGTGGAGTTAGCGACTACCATAAACAAGCATATAGCAAAGAGGCAAACATTGTGGAAAAAATGGGTTATAAAGGTGGCAGTTTGGGTCCCATAGAAGATGGCATCTGGATTCTAATTTTTGCAGAAAAACTTATCATGAACCTCGTGTAGGCCTTGGGTTTGGAGAGGACACATTAGATTCATCAGGAACCACTATGCCCACAAGAACATCCATTGCCATGGGTGGGTTTGGGGAATCTACTACTACTGGTTCTGGTAGTGGCACTAGTGCCAGTGGGACTGGGCAACTTATACAACAAGTTCCCTCTCTAAAGAGGCCTGTAGAATCTACACAGAATCCCATAGAAGATGATAGTGTTAAGAAGCAAAAGTTTTCCACGTCCATAACATGGAGACTCGATCCTAAAGAGTTGTTTGCACTTTCAAGTTCAGCAAAGCCCTCTATAAGTTTAAATCATCAAACAACATTAGTTAGATCAATAGGCATTGCAAGCTTTGATTCACCTTTCAAACATTCAAATCCTTCTGCAACACAAGATTTTCGTTTCAAATATTTCTATAATAAATTTTTAGAAACAACAACCAAGAATAAGGAAATACAGAAGACATTGTAGACTGGTGCCCTTACTGTAGCTGTAGAGGAACAACCTACATCCAACATGGTTTTTCCAACATATGAACCAAATAGAGACATGATGGAGTTCATGGTTGTTATTCCACCCAAAAAAGATGGAAACCCACCAGAGAGTCAGATAGATCCATCTGAATTTGAAGTTAGCACTCTCCAAATGGATTTTTGCAACGTTAAAAATGTGGACAAAATCAATGTGTCAAAGTCTACAAAACAAAGTGGTCTACAGTGCACTGCTAAAGCTAGAAAGAGAGAAAAGTAAGCTCGAGAAAAATATAGAAAAGTTACAGGCAGACATTGCCAATGAAAAATCAAAGAGGAAAGCTTCAGAGAACAGTTTGAAAGAATTGCAAAAAAAGATTAAAAAATCAACCTCTACATCAGAAAATACAGAGTAGGAACATGCGGAGGCAGTAGTGAAGGAACAGGAGCAGGCAGAGCTGAAGGCACTGAGGGGGAAATTGGCAAAAATTACTAAAAAACTAGAGGAAGAAAGAGTCACTTCACAAAAGTTATTTAAAACCATGGAGAGTAATGCTACCTCCAACTGGGAAATGCAAAAGCAATTGGACTCTAAGGCGGATAAAGTCAATCATTGGGAAAAAAAAGTAGTGGAAGAGAAAAATAATTGTGAAAAAATGGCAGAAGAACTAAAGAAGGCCAATAATACAATTCAAACTTTAACAAATACTAGTAATAATTTATTGAAGATTACTAAAGAACACATTTGGGGCCAAATATTGGGGATGTCTGATATCTTGTTTGAGTGGTTTGAAATGCTTCAAAGTATGAGATTATGTTATGTGAAGCTTCATAAGAACATTGAATAGAACATGGATGTTGTCAAGAAAGAAAAGAAAGAAAAATATATTATGAAATAACTCTACAGTAAGAGTGATAGTTATCTATCAAACAAGGGAATTAGCACCTGCCTTGATGCCTCAGTAAAGGTATCAAGTATCATTCAAAAATGTGAGAAGCTACAGGAAGCACAGGAAATTGATGTCAAAGCTAAGAAGAAGATCTTAAAGATGGAACAAAGGAAAGCGAATTTGGAAATTCTTGGTTTGCCTAAGGGATTTGAAGCAAATAAGTTCATTGGAAGAGAAATTTACAAAATAAGGTTGCAGGACAAAATAAATATTGATTTACGCTTTCTTCCTACAGACTTATCTCCTGATACATTCATGGATTTCATCAAACCAGTGAGAACTTTGAATGGAGTTTTATAAGCAACAGTGTTTTCAAGTCACACTTCCAAATATGAATTGCTAACGAAGTTGCAGGAGTGTGACTATACTATGAACCGAATTGTTCTGCCATCAGAGGATGTTTGGACTGGCCTACAAAGATTGCTCTGAATTTTAAACTACTGTAAATTGTAATGTATTTCAAATGAATACAAAACAATTTGTGCTCTATCTAATTTTCATGTTTTCCAATTTAATGTATGTTGAGTTACTCTATTTTTTTGAACTACTGTAAATTGTAATGTATTGCAAATGAATACAAAACAATTTGTGCTCTATCTAATTTTCATGGTTTCCAATTTAATGTATGT
>MU227106.1:231020-259298 GCA_018584345.1 Thuja plicata
TTTTCAAATTCAAATATCTCAACTTGATATTAGGAGTCAAAGTTGAGTTGTGGCAATAAAGAATATTTTAATTATTTAATTTGGATTTACTTTCAATTTTAAGTGGAGTTATTTTAGGGATTGAATGGAGAGTTGTCACGAGGGTTTTCACAATTAGGGGAAGTTGATTCTCTTTAGGAGAATTCTTCTCTCATTTCCCTCATAACAGGTTTTTGGCAATTTGGAGAGCTCTTGGTGATTTGGGATTTTTGAAGGATTGTGGATTGTTGTGGTTGCTTGTTGCCTTGGAGTTTTTGGGTTTTTTCTTGCTTGTGTGTGTTTGGATCTTCGTGGGTTCCAGATCTGTGGTCAAATTGTGCTTGAAGGGTTTCAGATTTGCTTCCATCTTCAAAGACACATTCCTTCATTTCTAGCATTGGAATCAAGGTAGGTTTCGTTTGCCATTTGTGGTTTCAATTTTGTAAATCTGAGGTTTCCTATGTTGAGTGGATGCATGTTCGTTATTTTAGCTTTTAAATGGCTTATTGTTGTTTATACATTTTTGGGTGTTTATTAAAACCCTAGATCTAAATTTCTTTCATTTTATATATTCTTAGCATAGTACCGTTATGCTGTCGAAATTTCGTGAATAGATCTCTTATAAATCTCTTAGAAATTGAAAAATTAAATCTTGCCTATAGTCCTAACTATAGGGGAAAAATAAATAATCTATTCCTTTGGAAAATCCCTTTGAAAATTAAATCATTTGAAAAAAATTAAGTCCCTGTTTTTATACAGATTGGTGAAGGAAAAAATAAAAAAATAAATAAAAGAAATTACACAGGAAATGAAAAAAAATTGGCAAAAGACAAAAGGGATTAATCCTATTCTAATTTCCGTATTTCAGAATTTAAAAATAAATAAATATTAAAAAAAATGCTTTTTCAAACCGTAGTGTATAGATTTTGTTTTAAAAAAAGAAATTATGGAGAAAGGGGTGGTGGGACCCCATCCCCACCAACCCCCCCTTGGTTCTAGCGTGTGGTGTAAGCGCGTGTGGGAGGGAGGCAGTGGTCCCCCCTACCCACAGTCCTTTGAAAGGACTACGTAGTGGGCGCGGGGGAGAGGGAACCCGCGTGCCCCCCCCCAATGTAACTTTACATAAAGTTTGACAAACAAACTTTTTAAAAAACAAAAGCTTGTTTTTATTTCGTTTAAAATTATGTGAGTTTTAAATTCATTTAAATACATTTTATTATTAATTAAATTAATTTCTATTTTATGATTAGATTTATTAATTTAGTTTTTTATTATTTGTAATTTTTTAATATTAAGGTTGTTAGATTATTTAGCTATTAATCATGTTTTATATATATATATATATATATATATATATATATATATATATATATATATATATATATATATTAACACATTATATATATAGTTTTAATTTAATATATTAATGATTAGCTATATTTTAATGTATTAATTATTAATTTAAATTAATAGGTATTATTAATTTTAAATTAATATATTGATTATTAGTATAATTAATTTTATTAATATGTTTTATTAAATTACTTGAGTTAAAATGTAGTTGATTAATTTAAGTTAATCAAGTTGATTTTAATTATGAGGTAACTCGAGACCCTCGAATTAGATAAATTAATTTGATATAATTAATGAGTACTTGATTAGTTTATTTAATTACTAGAGGTAGTTTTTAAATGAAGTTGATGCAAGTGATTTTAATTATCTTAGATTAAGTGATTGTCTAAATGGAGTTTATGTTCGCGCTATCTATGAATGATTATATGCTTATAGTTCATTTTTCAGTCTTTTAAGACGTTTTTGTTTCTATGCATCATTATGGATCTCTTGTGCTTAAATGTGTTATTTTGGGGGCACTAGATGACCCTTAGGACTTAAATCCAGAGGTTTTGGGATTATACTTCCCGAATGGCGTTATTATGATGTCAGTTTGTGTTTATAGGATGATGTCATGGTCCTGATTTCCTAAACCCAACCTAATTCAGTTATGATGTATTGTTTGGTCTTGGGAGGTTACCGTGGATGTTTTATGGTTACTGAGAACCTATGTGCACCTGAATGGGCAGGATGCGATTTGATTTATGATGTACCTTTATGATACTCGTTTGTGAACCTAGGGTAGGTGACCTAGTTGTATGATAGAAGGTGGCTTGCAATAAGTACCGGAGCCCACAAGTGGCTGTCAGGATTTGTTTATTATAAGTACTGCTAACAAGTGATAACATAATGAATTAATTAGGATGCACTAGATTATACTAATAATATTAATGCCTCACCCATGCTTAAGCACTAGTATAGGCTAAGATGGAGGATGAGATGACGCTTGCCCCCTTTTAAGGTGCGGGTTCGGGCATCATTAGTGATCTTGTCTGTTTGAAAGGTCATTAATGCCATGTATAGTCACTTGGGTGCCGGAATTCATTAAGGGATTGGTAGGACTTAACTCAAGGATGCGACGTACATGATGACACCTTCCTATATACAGCTTAGGTTATCCTACGTGTGTCAGTTACCTCTGGTGTTGTTTAGTGATCCTTGTTAAGGTTTAGAGTGCTTCTAGGAGCTTCCTTTGTGTTGGAGTATGAGGTCATGTGTACCTTGTTTGCGTTCTTGTTGTTTACCCCGTGTGATGGGCATGTTACTATCTCCTCAGCACGGTGGGAGTGGACCTTTGGTTCCACATGGTCGGGTGGTAGTGATTCTTATTACCACTAAGATTCTGACGGATTCTTCTTCATGCTTGGATGTTCCTTGTTGCAGTTTCATCTTCCTAGTCTTTTGGAGACTTGATCAGTTACTTGAGATGTGTTTTGTACCATATGTATATATTGGTTATCATCCTTCAGAGGATGCATTGTATTATTTATTATGTTTATTACATACCTTGCGACTTGTGCAGTGGATGTTGATTAGGTAGTATACCTTTGATATCAGATGTATATGTAATCATTTATTATGAGATGTATGTTCTTGGATTCAGATTATGTAACCTTTATGTCAGTTCTTTATATTCGTTAATCGTAGATTATTATGTTAAGTAATTCTACGTCAAGGAACCCTCGAGATATGTTAATCATGTATGAGTTGTATTTCATGTATGTCATGTACTTCATTGTATTGCTTCTGCATTGTTATCACTATTGTTTGTAAACATTTAAATAAAAAAAATTGTTCCGTAATCTTAGTGTCATGTTTTGGTTAAGTTCTCCTGGGTTCCCTAGCGGGGCATTACACTATTGTCAGAAGTTACAGGTACAGAACAGCAGATCTGAGACTAGATTTGGATACCCTTTTCAGTTTTCTTTTAGGATCCGAAAACAAATTTTTTGTCGACGCTGTGCAGGTCAGGGTCGACATTATTGGGTCAGGGGTGACATTTGTGGGTCAAGGTCGACCTTTTTCACAAGACGGTGTCAGATCAGGAAAAGATTTCTGGGTTTTGTTTGTCTCTGCATTCTGGTTTTGGATCATACTTCAGATTTTCTAGAAACTTAATATAGGATTCAGAAAATGATTTTTTCCAGATCTGCCATATTATGAGGTAAGTATCTTACTCCACTATTCTTTGCAAGCTTTCCTCCATTCTTTATTATAATAATTAAATGTAAGAGACTGAAATTGGACTTAGAGGAAGCACCCATATTAGGTGCTCATTTTTAGCCCCATTTTAGTATGTATGGGTTCCCACATTGATTTCAACCCAGCTTATATTGAAGAATACAAAGTCTCAACATTGGAACTTAAACAATATAAACCTAACAAAGAATCCAACACAACAAATCCTCTATTTGATGAGCTTAGTACCCATTTTGTTGCTACTTCCACTCCTAACGAATCTTTAGAAACTATCAAACTTGATTATGATGACATAGTGATCTGCGAGGCTTCATTAACTCTTTCTGATATGGCTTCTCGTTGTGGCCATGGTTATAATTTATTAGTAAAACATGGATTCAATGGGAATGAATGTGGAAAACATGGATAAGGAATTCAAGTGCCTTTAGGAATGAGGGGCATGAACTTTCTTATGGATTAAAATTTAATGCTTACAAGCAACCACAAAAAGTTACTCTCAACATTAACACTATCGTGAATCACAAATCCAAACATGGTTCCCAATGTGGGCAACAAAGTGTGGAGAATAGTAAGAAACCTATTGAAGCATCCTCTCCTTCATTACCTAACACTTCTCCTATATCTACCTTTAATCAAGAAATGCTTTTGCCTAACCTTCTTCGTGCTAAGGTGCTTACTAGGCCTAAACGAAAAAATAAGCGTAGTTAACATCTTATGAATCTTCCTTTCTGCATGTACCATCAATATCATGACCACTCTACATATGAATATCAAGCTTTACATTACAAATTTCAAAAACTCATTGATAATGACATTATTCACATATCCTATCAGGATGAGGTATTTTTCAAATAACATCTAAGTTCCTATTATGTCACTACACATTATGTAACATTTTTAGCCTATTCCTTGGGGGCTCATTGTTATGCATAGTGTGATCATACTTTGTCAATAGCATAATAGGTACTCTTTATCCTTGTCTCCACACTTGGGGGGTAAGGGTATTATATCAATCTCTCTCATCCTCTTCAAGGAGCCACTTTTCCCTTGATTAAGCAGTATTTAATTACATGTGACATCTAATCTTACATAGAAATGTTGGTTGAATTAAGGATATGCATCCTTGATCATAACCCTTTTCACTATTCTCTAATGGGTTTCCATGGTAAGAAAGTCCCTTATCTCAGAGACTAAACAATGTGTCACCCTTCACGAGGATCCCTTTTACACTTCTTGCATGATATCTCTTTGCATTCGTCCCTTCCATGGCCTCATAGGAGTTGTGACCTCTTTGGTCTAGACTAGATGTTGCTTGTGAATACTGTCTTGGTGTTAAAAATACTTTATCCTTAATCACCGTTTCCTTAAGATTAAAAAATAGTACTTATTTTCCCATCTTAAGGAGGGGGCATACATAGCCTCCTTATTGCATATATCTTGTTCACTTTAAGCATGACAAAGAGAGCGCACTAGCATAACACAATTTTCTAGGGCCAGATCACTCTCCTTTTCACATATTCTGGATTGGTTGAATAACATAACACAATTTTCTAGACCATTTGACCTATCCTTTTTCATGAGTTGACTAGTACACACTAGGCCATAAAATCTTGGTCCTTTGACGGATCGCACACATTTGGTCCTTTGACTGACCGCTTTTCAGATTCTTGGACTGATCCTCCTCCCCTCTTTGATGGGTGGAACTAGCACAACACAATTTGTTAGATCGTCTCTCTCTCTCATGGATCACCTAGCGTAACATAATTTGCCTAGCCTGTGTCATCCATGATTGTCTCGATCTCTCCTCCATGATTCCATAACATAACACACTTTGCTATTGGATGGGATCATGGTGTCTTATATTATCTTTGATGTATGCTCTTGCTCTTTTTAGGTGTCCACTTGTGCTCTTGCAATAGCTTTTTGAGAATGATACTAGCGGTTGAGATATTTTCTCTAGCAAGGTCTCTTCAACTAGTTGACTTGTAATCTTAATAAGCTCTAGGCATTTGTTTTCTGTATCCTTGTATATGGATGTACGAGTTAAGATCCTTGGTTTGGGGGCTTATGTCCTTAAACTGAGCAATCTCTCTCTCTCTCTCTCTCTCTCTCTCTCTACTACTACTACTACTACTACTTTATTGTGAGCATGAGGTAAACTCATACTCCTGCTAAAGTGGGGGATAAATGTACCATCCTAAAAAGTAAGCACCCTTATTAGGTGCTCATTTTCAGCTCCATTTTAGTATGTATGGGTTCCCACATTGATTTCACGTCCTTCTAGCCCTTGTGCATCCTTCAAATCAACATTATTTGTTCAAAACTCAAGAATGGCTCTAACTCCTATGCATGATTTCCCATTTTCATCCAATCACACAAATCATCTTCCACCTAGGTCCTTTACATGCATTTTTTAGATTTCAGGATTTGCCTTGATTTCCCGGTGGATTAAGGTTTTCAAACCCCCTTCTTGTCACACAACCCTAGGTCCCGGGCAAACTTTGAAAAAGTATGTATGGAAAAGGTCAACTTAAGTGAACCTTGTCTTGGACTAGGTCGAACTAAGTTGACCTTCTCCTAGGGCTTTATTTTTAGTGGGATCTGGGCCCCATGTAGGGTTTTTTCTCCTAGGTGCTTAATTAGGGTCAACTTTGCAAAATCTAGGCCCTGAAATGTGTATAAAAGGAGACCTCTCCCCCTCATTATGATATCCATTACATCCATGATACAACCATTACACACCTATAATTCATGATCAAGAGACATCCACGTGCAAGCTATCATCCATTGTGGATTCAAGAGATTCAAGTGCAAGGAAGCCATCAAGCATTTCAAATCTTCTTCTTCCTCATTTTCTTCCTCAATCCAACATTGTGGAAAAATACAACAATCCTCATTCAAGGGTTTGGTTTCATGATTTCCTATTGGGTTTTTATGGAGTCCAAGTTATTGCATCAACACTTGTGATCATCTCCAAAGAGGCATTGCATCATTGAGGTATTTATGTTTTAGATCTATCTTTCATCTTTCCTTATGCAACTTCAATTCAATTTCAAAGTAAATTCCTATACAGGGGCTTGACCAAGGCAAGCCCCTTTCCACAACCTTTTCCCCTTCTTCTTGTGTGCAAGAACAAATTTTCAGAGTTTCAGATCTGGATTTTAGAAATTTCAAAACCAGTGGCAGACCCCTCACAAAATTCATCAAATTTTGAGCCTCCAAGACCAGGTCAACTTTCTTGGCCAAGGTCGACTTTGTTTGACATAGTCCTTTGGATCCATAAATTTCACATTCAGAAGTTACGGGTGTCAGAGTGCCATATCCAAAACCATTTTCGATTCTAACAGTTCTGTGATAGTCAACTCTAAATCAGAAGTTTATTCTCCCTCTCCTAGCTTCAAGGTGAATTCATTCTTCTTCTTTTCATCTTGCACTTACTTTTATGCATAAGATCTGATATCATATCTTGTTAGTTGTCATTTCATCAATTCCTTTCATAAATTTGCGTATCATTTTACATATCATATACATTTTAACATTAAATGAGCCCATCCCCAAATCACACTCCATCCTCAAATCCAGATCTTGCATTAGCACCCCTTCATCATTTTGGGTTGTGCTAATTTGATTTGGGTTTGAGGGTGAATCTTTGGGGGTGTTCCTAATGTATCATAGGGCCCCGTACAATTTGATTTGGTGAGTGATCTTCCTCCATATATATATATGAGAGAGAGAGAGAGAGAGAGAGAGAGAGAGAGAGAGAGAGAGAGAGAGAGAGAGAACAACTTCACCTTGTTAAGTTTGATTGGATGTCTCTAATAGTGTGGGGTGAGAAAGTTTATATATATATATGTGTGTGTGTGTGTGTGTGTGTGTGTGTGTGTATTTTATTCATACATGCTTTATTTTATATTGATAGACATGTTATTATGCTCATTGTTTCATTTGTGAAAAGTTATCAATTCACACTTTTAGATCTTTAATTAATTCCAACAAACTACTTGTAATTGCACTCAACTTTATGAAACTAATTATTTTTATTTAAACACACACCTTTCTACTTTCATTTACATCCTTAACACTCAAATTACTCATAAAATTAAATATTAAAATGAAAGCACAACAAAACAAAAATATCAACACATACATAAACCATCTTTATCACTAGAAATAATGCATGCCACTATTATATAATCTTGGCATTACCCTCACTACTCACCAACTTTATATGCTTCCCTACTAATCTCCAATCCTAGTGTAGCGAGTTGGAACAATGATAAGTTTGAATATATGACGAAGCATTTCACCACCCTCCAATTAGGAGGAGGGAATCTCAACTAAGTATTTAGAGCAATGCTTGGATTTGGATATGGTCCACAAAATCATAACTAATTGTAACGTAAATTATGGGCATTCCTAATCAAAACACGTGCATTTATGAAAGGAGAGCACTTATTTGATACTACTCTATTATCTTCATAAAATAAAATTTAACTTATTAGTTTCAGTATACTAAGTTTTCATTGAATAGATTACAACTGAAAGACTTCATTCTCTAAGTTGCCCAAACTTCAACAACGTATTATTATTATTACACTATTTATACTTTAAATAACCGAAATTTCAAGAATTAATAATTATATTATACCCCACAAATGACATGTCACTCCAGTGAGAAAAGAAGACTGATTGGTAGGTATTATTATGCCCGAACACCTGTCAAAAAGGTGTCGATCTTTGAAATATCTTTTACTTTTTTCTGTGAGGAACACTTTTGTTCCACGTATACAACTTTTAGATAACAGTGGTGGAAACAACCGAAGAAATATCTTTCCTCTTTTTTATGGGGCCAACCAAAAGTGCAAAAGTCGTGGAAAATCAACTACTTTATTGGGAAATGACGTGGCAGGCGAGTGCACCATCCGTGAGTACATCCGGGGAGAAAAAATATGTGCCACTGGGCAAATGTCTCCATCCATTTAGTATTTTAAGTTTAAATATCTTCCACACCTTATTATTTTGCATTTTTTGTGAACGTTTTGCGCGAATTCATGAAATCCTCATTGGATATATCTTTCATAGGATTGAATTCGAGTTTCAAATCCGCAGCCTTAATAGGGCGGCTGGATGTGTTGTTTCGGTCTCTTTTCGATCAATCCAGCCATTTTTTGAAAGATTTTGGGGGCTAAGATCTGTGGATCTGTGCAAGCGGAGGTCTGCTGTTCGATTCCCGTTAATTTGAGCTAAATTTCGGTGGAAAATTTGTGCTACAGCACTTGCTTTCATGCAGACTGGTGCAAACTTCATGTATTCGACCGCAGACGCATTCGTAGCTCGCCGATGCAGTGGCTAAAATAAAGAAGAGAAAAAAATACACAGCGTGTGAAAAATATTCAGACAGAAGGTTTAGAAAGAGAGAGAGAGCGTGTATTTCGGATTAGCTAAAAATTAGAGTGCATGTCTATGTTGGATTTAGCTTAGCTTGCGGTGATATTGGTTACGATGAAGACAATCACGGATTCATAACAGTGACGCGAGGTTTTGTCTTTTGACGGGTAATTGTTTTTTGAGCGGGCTCGAGAGGATGGGGCAGAACGGTGCAGCGAATGGCGAGAGGGCAAGCCCAGTGCTCGATCGGAGTAGAGTTCGTATTTTACTTTGCGACAAAGATCCCAAGAATTCACAGCAAGTGTTGGAGTTGCTTCAAAATTGCTCGTATCAAGGTATGTTCTCAGCGCTTTGTTCGTCATTTTGTTTGATGTTCAATTTTTTTGTGTTCAGATTTTTATCGATAAATTGCACTGTATCTCCCTCTTTTATGACTGACGCGTATCTTTTCAATTTCCTTAATTTCTGCTCCGCAATAACCTTGCTGCTTTCTTGTAGTTCTAAATTTTAGACTGGAACTCTCTGGATAGAAACTTGCTAGTAGAATTGAAAATTCGGAATTTAATGTTAAATTTTCTGTGATAGTTTACTAAATTGAAGTCTTATATGGTTCCACTTATTTTTTACTCCAAGTCATGGAACTGATATTAGGGCAATTGTTTTAAGTTCCTAGTGGTTCTTTTAAATTTAATTAGAGACCATGCACACACCAAATTTATACTTTTCTATGTTATGAGATACCTCTTTTATGATTGACCTGTATGTTGATCCTTTCCTCTAGTTCTGCTCCATCACTACCTTGTTTTTCTTTTTGTAGTTCAAAATACTTTTTATAGTTCTGTATTTTGAATAGGAACTCCTTGGATGAATACCGGCTAATGGAAATGAAAATTCGGAATTTAAGTTCAAATTTCATTTGATAGCCTCTTAAATTTAAGGCTCATATGATTTTAGTTAGTTTTGCCTCTAACTCACTGAATTGATAATAAGGCAAGTGTCATAAGTTCGAAGAGGTTGTTTTTAAGTTTGATTAGAGTCACCATGCACATGCCAAATATATAATTCTATATGTCATGAAGTCCTCTTTTACGACTGACTGTTATCTTTAAGTTCTGCTCTGTAATAACTTTCTTTTAGTAGTTCTATATTTTGAACTGGAATCTCTGGGTAAATACTTGCTAATAGATTTGAAAATTTGGAATTTAAGGTCAAATTTGCAATAACATAGCAGAGTTTTTCTGTATTCTTCAGATTTTTTATTCTGTCTGCAAGAAATTCTTGTGGTACCTGAAAAGACCAATGATAATTTGTCATATCTTGTTAGTTATTTAAATTTTGATTATCAATTGAAATGTTCATATAAGTTCCCAGAGAATTATTTTAAGTTTGATTAGAGTCACCATGCACATGCCAAATTTATACTTCTATATGTCATGAAATTCTTGTTTTATGATTGACTGTTATCTTTAAGTTCTGGCCCCCCATAACTTTTTTTTTTTAGTTCTATATTTTGAACTGGAATCTCTGGATAAATACTTGCTAATAGATTTGAAAATTGGAATTTAAGTTCAAATTTGCAATAACAGAGCAGAGGTTTTCTTTATTCTTCAGATTTCTTATTCTGCCTGCAATAAATTCTTCTGGCGTCTGAAAAGACCAATGACAATTTGTAATACCTTGTTAGTGATTTAACTTTTGAATATCAATTGAAATGTTCATATAAATTTTCAGAGTCTGTTTTAAGTTTGATTAGAGTCACCATGCACATGCCAAATATATACTTCTATATGTCTTGAAATTCTTGTTTTATGATTGACTGTTATCTTTAAGTTCTGCTCTGCAATAACTTTCTTTTAGTAGTTCTATATTTTAAACTGGAATCTCTGGATAAATACTTGCTAATAGATTTGAAAATTTGGAAATTAAGGTCAAATTTGCAATAACATAGCAGAGTTTTTCTGTATTATTCAGATTTCTTATTCTGTCTGCAAGAAATTCTTGTGGTATCTAAAAAGACCAATGACAATTTGTCATATCTTGTTAGTGATTTAAATTTTGAATATCAATTGAAATGTTCATATAAGTTCCCAGAGAATTGTTTTAAGTTTGATTAGAGTCATCATGCACATGCCAAATTTATACTTCTATATGTCATGAAATTCTTGTTTTATGAATGACTGTTATCTTAAAGTTCTGGTCCCCCATAACTCTTTTTTAGTAGTTCTATATTTTGAACTGGAATTTCTGGATAAATACTTGCCAATAGATTTGAAAATTGGAATTTATGTTCAAATTTGCAATAACATAGCAGAGGTTTTCTTTATTCTTCAGGTTTCTTATTCTGCCTGCAATAAATTCTTCTGGTGTCTGAAAAGACGAATGACAATTTGTAATACCTTGCTAGTGATTTAAATTTTGAATATCAATTGAAATGTTCATATAAATTTTCAGAGGCTGTTTTAAGTTTGATTAGAGTCACCATGCACATGCCAAATATATACTTCTACATTTCATGAAATTCTTGTTTTATGATTGACTGTTATCTTTAAGTTCTGCTCTGCAATAACTTTATTTTAGTAGTTCTATATTTTGAACTGGAATCTTTGGATAAATACTTGCTAATAGATTTGAAAATTTGGAAATTAAGGTCAAATTTGCAATAACATAGCAGAGTTTTTCTGTATTATTCAGATTTCTTATTGTGTCTGCAAGAAATTCTTGTCGCATCTGAAAAGACCAATGACAATTTGTCATATCTTGTTAGTGATTTAAATTTTGAATATCAATTGAAATGTTCATATAAGTTCCCAGAGAGTTGTTTTAAGTTTGATTAGAGTCACCACGCACATGCCAAATTTATACTTCTATATGTCATGAAATTCTTGTTTTATGAATGACTGTTATCTTTAAGTTCTGGTACCCCATAAATCTTTTTTAGTAGTTCTATATTTTGAACTGGAATCTCTGGATAAATACTTGCTAATAGATTTGAAAATTGGAATTTATGTTCAAATTTGCAATAACATATCAGAGGTTTTCTTTATTCTTCAGATTTCTTATTCTGCCTGCAATAAATTCTTCTGGTGTCTGAAAAGACGAATGACAATTTGTAATACCTTGCTAGTGATTTAAATTTTGAATATCAATTGAAATGTTCATATAAATTTTCAGAGGCTGTTTTAAGTTTGATTAGAGTCGGCATGCACATGCCAAATATATACTTCTATATGTCATGAAATTCTTGTTTTATGATTGACTGTTATCTTTAAGTTCTGCTCCCCCATAACTATTTTTTAGTAGTTCTATATATTTTGAACTGGAATCTCTGGATAAATTACTTGCTAATAGATTTGAAAATTGGAATTTAAGTTCAAATTTGCAATAACATAGCAAAGTTTTTCTTTATTCTTCAGATTTCTTATTCTGCCAGCAATAAATTCTTCTCGAGTCTGAAAAGACCAATGACAATTTGTAATACCTTTTTAGTGATTTAAAGTTTGAATATCAATTGAAATGTTCATATAAATTTTCCCTCTTGAAATTGAAGTTTGGAAATTAGAGATTGAATTCTTGGTAAGCTTTCTTGACAAAATTTCTCTCCATCTGGCAGTTTTAAGCCAAATAGGTTTTAGCTTTTACTCCATATCCGGGACCAGAATATTGAGCCAAGACTTTGAATGTCTAGAAATAAGTCCATATAATTATGTTCAAACCTGTATGTCAAAATTATGATCCTCTCAACAGGATATAGGAATAACATGTAATCTTTAAGACCGGCAAGATGGTCCTTTTATTTGTTGAATTGTGTTTTTATTTTTCTGGATAACCAAACTTTTACCCTTGGATAATTATGGGGTTCTCAGCTGAACAGGGAATGAACCTGGATGATTTGCTTTTTTCTTCTTCTTTGTTACTTTTTAAATTTCTTTATTCTAAAATTGAATGTATGAGTTGAATCCAGTTTTTGCTGTTTATGTGGCAGTAACGGCTGTCAATACAGCAAGGCAGGTCATTGGCGTTCTGAATGCAGAGAGCCAGGAAATTGATCTCATTTTGGCCGAGGTGGATCTGCCTAAAGACAAAGGCTTTAAGATGTTAAAGCACATAATGAGGGAGGAGCGCTTACGGCGAATACCTATAGTTAGTGAGTGACCATTTTGCTGCTTGATCAACTAATTGCTGGTTGTTGGACTATTTTTTTAGGTTTTATACCTTTCAAATATTAAATTATGCCTCCTGAAGAATTAAGTAGCTAACATAAAGTCTATGTAACCTTTACATTCAGTTACTTTTTTTGTTACTTGGTTGATGAGGTACATGTAATATAAGCCAAAATGTCAGCAAATATAACAGTGCTTGCACATTTTGGACCAAAAATTGCATTGAGTTAAAGTATTGCTTGCCTTAGATAAGTTGCATGTGAAGAATAACTATGTATATTTACGTATTGTTTTGGTGTATGTCAGTGATGTCTGCTCAGGACGAGGTAACTGTTGTTATGAAGTGCTTAAAACTGGGAGCAGCTGATTACCTCGTAAAGCCACTTCGTATCAACGAACTTCTCAACTTGTGGATTCACATGTGGAGAAGAAGGCGAATGGTGCAAGAAGCTTGACCTGAGCCTCAATTGTTTCGTGAGCTTTTCTTTTAGATATTGGAACTTCCTCTTGTCTAGTAGTTTAACGTTGTATTATGACTTGCAAAATGATTGGAACCATACTTACGACAATGTATGCCTTTTTCATTATGCATTGGCAGCTGGGGCTGGCAGAGAAGAACGTTATTGGTAGAAACATGAATCATGATTTTGATTTACTTGCATCAGAGCCCAGTGAATCCAACACCAACAGTACTACCTTGTTTTCAGATGATACTGATGATAAGAAACTAAGGAGCTGTACTGGACCTGAAACCAGTACTCTAGCCGCGCCTCCTGAGTTCCAGGTACAATGATTGTTAAAATATTAAGTCTTTAGTCTCCAAATTTTCTTATTCCTTAGCTGTGTAGGATTAAGATAAAAGACCATGTATCAAGTAGGTGGAGTTTTCTACATGTGAAATTATTTAGAGGGAACATGTTAATCCAAAAAGAGGCAGCCATGTGAAAGTTTCACGTTTATCCTGTATGCATCTGTGTTTGAAGGAGGTTTTATTTATAAATCATCTTTTATCTTTTGAGCTTGGTCAGCATGGTTTTGCTATTGTGTTACGAGGTTTGAGCTCTTTTACTTTTGCAGTCAAAGAATTCTCCTATGTTGGAGCTTTCTCTTAAGCAGTCATCTGATTTTCAGTTTGAAGCACCTCAACCTGGTCCTTTCGCAGGTAAGCAACTTCAAAAAATTGCAGGCAGTGGTTTGTTCAGGTAATGACATAGAACATATCTGCTATTACCATGTATGATGTTCTGACATGCCAAACAATGTTTCTGGGTACTTCAGGAAGATTTTCTTCTTATCCAAAGAAAAGTGAGCTCAAGATTGGGGAGTCATCAGCTTTTCTCGCATATGTCAAAGCAAGCATTCAAGCTAAAAAGGCACCAAATTTAAGCAGTTCAGGTGAAGAAAAATCTTGCCAACAAGAGATACCTATTCCCCAAAGCCATCCAATAGTATGTGTGCCATCTACAGGAGGTAATTCTAGTAGCCCACTTCAGAGTTTGGAAGCTGTGAAAGATTCCAGTCAAAGCAATGAGGTGCACTGCAGGGATGGGGCGGAACTTAGGTCAACTAATTTGTCTGTGCCACCAGAAGTTCTAAATGGAGAGGAAGCAGCCGGTGAGCAATTCTCTGTCGGTCAGTCAGTTGTTCAGAATGAAGGCCATGGACATGTAAATAGTCTTGTTGTTTCTTCTCCGGCACCATCCCAATTTGTACCAGAGATGATGAATTGCTCCCCAATGGCAGCACCCATGCAACTGTTCCATGGAGTGCCCCATGATGTTAGAAGACACATCAATCCAGGAATGATACCATTTCATGTGATGCCGCCATGTCATGGTATGCCTCTAAATGCAGCTCTCTCGTATTACCCATTTGGACTTCATGTAGGTCCTGCACAGCTTGGCCCTTCACATGCTTGGCCATCTTTGGCTAATGTGTCTGTTGCTGAACCCAAGATAAGTCAAATGGAAAGAAGAGAAGCAGCTCTGAATAAATTCAGACAAAAAAGGAAAGATCGATGTTTTGATAAGAAGATACGTTATGTTAGTCGAAAGCGCCTAGCAGAGCAGAGGCCTCGAATTAGAGGTCAATTTGTGAGGCAAACTAATGATATGGAAATTGGTGCTAGAAGTGTTCTTGACGATTCTGAGGATGAGGATGATGAGTACGGACGGGACTCCTCACCTGAAAATTTGGCCACAGTCTCTCAGAATGCTAACCAAAGATCATATCGAGCTCAAATTTGAATTATTATTGCCTAATAAGCAGACTCAGGTGCCCCTTTATTTCTAGCTCCCCTCTGTGAACTTTGGCTCATCAATGTTGCATTCCAGTTAAACTTTATCTAGTTTATTTGTTCAGGAATTTAATATATCATACTCTTGAGAGTTTTGTATATTGATCTCTGTTCTGCAAAACACAGAAACTCTGTATCTTTGAAGGGCTGCTAAGTGGAGAAAAGCACCCTAATAACATTACAGAATTTTCAAAGGTTTTGTACTTGTAAAGGATGGTACTCGGTACAAATTATTGCCCCCTAACACCTGAGCTTTTGACCTGTCCTGATGAGTTTTCCCTGCTGACTGAGCTTATCTCTTTAATTGTTCGTTTAGTGCATATGGCTCTTTTTTTATGGGGCATTTTTATTCGTTTCTCTTGGAATTTCTTTCCTAAGAGAATGAAGACACTGTCATTGTTTAGAATGTTTTGTCTCCATAAAGATATTAAAACCAATCTAAATATTGCAAAAGGATGTTCATTGAAAACAGAAGTATGAAATGACATTGTTTTGTGTAGTGCTCATCATATGTAGTATTGGATTTATGCCAGTTGTATTACCCCCCACTTAAGCTGCAAAGAAGAACAATCAGGTTAGCTCAAATGACTAATTTATATTCTGGGTTTAGAGAGGTATAGGTTTTTCCCCTATTAAAGAAAGCAATTTAAGGATAAGCAGTGTATAATGGTTGAATTTTCTATATGAAGCCATTGGGAAGTCCTCTAATTATGAAAAAAGCAGTATGAAAATCTAACAATTTGGCCTGTCTTCTTTGATATCCTTCTGTGCAATAAGTTGTGCTCAAGATGCTTGTAATACTTGGAAGGGTTTCTCTTACAAATTATCTTGTTCACCTCTATTGAAATAGAAGAGGCTGCTTTTTCAGATGAAAGCTATTTCTCATCCTTGTTTAACATGACCTCTTTGTAAAAGTTTTATGTGTATACTAGATGCTCATTTTTTGAAACTTTCTGCCCTTATTCAGCTGAACTAAATCTAAGTAAGTGTGCATGCACATGCATATAGACACACATACCACATATATGAATGTATTGTATGTATTAACATAAATTAAAATAACCATGCACTGTAGAACTATATTTCTACATGCTTTCATGTTTGTTTGCATTCTTCTTTTTTAATGATAGGTTAGAGGCATATTTATTCATGGGGGTCTCATTATCTATGAACAAAATTTACAACTTGTTGGGGCTCAATATTTTAGTGCGAGTTTTTTTCGTTGAGACCTCTTCTTGGGTTCATTTAGGTTTCTTTGACTCCTGTTTATAACTAATCAGAGAGTAGCTTTAAACCTTTTCGTATGCTAATTGGGCCAAAAACCGCACAAGTCTGAAAATTTCAAGTCGGGCATTTCCTAGGTGTTTGCAATGTCCTATCGGCTTGATGAGCTTTTCCCTACTACCATACCTTTGTTATCCTCTTGATGATCAGTTCATTTTGTTAAAATTTTGGTTAGGTTTTGGTTTTATTAGGCGGTCAAGTTGTCAGGCATGGTCATCTACCTATTGCGAGGTTTTCACACCATCGCCCCATTGCAAATGGGGACCCCCCTCTTTTTGCTTTAGTAGTAGGAGTAGCGGTCTTAGATGCTCTTGGGTGGTCTTAGGTGGTAGCAATTTTTGAGTCTTCAAGTCGAAGAGATGAGTCTGGGCAACTTTGGCCTGCTGGGTAGTCAAGTCTTTAGGAGGTGTGAGCGAGAGCTAGGCTATAAGCTAACCAAGGATATGGAGTTGAAATAAAGAGGATGGGTGATGAAATGAGTTAAAACCTTTTGAAAATCCTTGTTTCAATGTCAATTTGATCTTAGAAAGTCAGAAAGGTTGTAGGAGGTAACACTATTGAAGGCATGCTGAATCTTGAAATTTGGCAAAGTCTGGAATTTTTTGAAAACTCCCAAAATCTAAAATCTTTATTATAACTGTTATGAAGCTAAAACCTATCTCAAACATCCTGACAATATTTATATAAAATATAACTTAAAGTATAAGTTTACTTATCCTTAAATGTTATATTTTATTTAAATCCTCTTGCCCTCTGATCTGAAGAAATTGATTTGCAGAATTGGGGAGTTAACTTGCAAATGAAAAATCCTAGCACCAGGTCGGAATTCGACTATGCCTAAGGATTCATAATCCTAGTGACCCCCAAAATTCTGCCCCCATCAAAAGCGAGTTTCAAGTGCAAATTGATGAGAAAAGAGAAGGAAAAATGCAAAATGCTGTTTTTTTTAGGTGAATTTATGAAGCAATGTAAAAATCCTAGAGGGATGGCGGAATCTGCTGCCTCTTAGGATTCCCAATCCTAGGAGACCTAAGATTTCCGCCCCTCAAACAAGAGTAATTCAAAGCATAATTTGATGAGGAAAGGCATAATCCGATCAACAAAGATGAAATCATAAGTTTGAAACCAAACTAGCAAAGGTGAAGTGTTAAGTAAGAATCCTCAAGAGGGAGCAGAATCCGCTGTCCTTTTAGGATTCCAAATCCTATGAAAGGCGGAAATTCTGCCTCCCAAATCAGATTACCAAGAGGAAGAAAGAAATTAAGGCACAGTTGAAAGGAAGATCCAAGAGAACAATCATGACAATGGCGATCAAACCGTTGAAGGTGGAGTAGTGGAATTTTGAAGAGATTGGGGCATTGATAAACATGTAAGAAATAGTCCTAGGGAAGGAGTGGAATCCGCTGCCTTCCTAGGATTCATAAGCCTAAGACCCCTAAGATTTCCACGTTGCATTAGTAGAGAACATGAGGGCATGAGCAAGCAAGCAAAATCAGATCTAAATTGAAGGGAGAATGATGAAGTTGAAAGATTTTAGAAAGCCCAATTTGAAGCCAAGAATTGGGAGGTGAATGGTTCTAAGCCTAAGATAGACAAAACCAAATGATGAAAGTGGAGAATCAGTCCTAAGGAAAGTGTGGATTCCACTCTCTACTTAGGATTCTTAATCCTAGAAAGGGCTAATTTCTGCCCCTATCAAACAATGAATTCTCCTAACTTCAATCAACCTTAAACTCATTACAACCAAAATATGAAGGATGAGAGTTCGAATCGGTTTGCAAGATTGATTAAGGCATGAGAATGCAAAGTAAAAATTCTAGAGGGACAGTGGATTCAAAACCCTCTAATACCCGTGAATTCCGCCCAGCTATAGGAGCAAAATTCCAACTTGTAGGTGATCTCTGCCTTGAATTAATGGTGTTAGAGACATGTCTTTGACCCCAAATTTAAACAATTAAGGAAGAAGGTGAAGGATAAAAGGCATGAGCGGTGATATTTTGGAGAAAAGAAGGTAAAATCAGATTGAGAAAACACCTAAAACAACTCAAAGTCTTCTGATTTTGATAAAAAAGTCAAGAAACAAAGTAAGAAATGCAAGGAATGAGGAATTGAATAAGTTTGAAGAAATGAAGAAAGAGAAAATCCTCAGGAGGTGGCGGAATCTGCCTACCTCCTAGGATTCACAATCCTCACAACTAGCAAAAGTCTGCCCAGAATTAAATCGAACTAACAAGAGATATGGAGAGGTGCAAAATACTTGTCAATTTGGTAGAAACTTGCTTCTATCCCTTCTCAACAAGGTCGGCCAGGTTTGGAAGCAAAAGGGGATTAATTTAAATAATTTTAATTGGCTAAAAGAGGTACAAGTTGGCCCAAAACTAAACACACCCCTTCATGCTTTGAATCGCCTATTTAAAAGGGAAGGAGAGGATTCATTTTCAACACCAAGAAAAGCAGATTTATCTCTGCAATTAGCAGCGGATCCTTTCTCCAATTAGCAGTGATATTAAAGAGGGAGCAATTTCATCCTTGGCGACAAGTTGGAAACTTGGGAGGCAGCAATTTTTGGGCTTTTAAGGCAGAAATACATTCAAAATCAGAGATAAAGTATGGTGAATTGAAGGAAATCTGGGCATGCCCTTGCATCTCAAAACTCATTTGAAGCCCAAATTTTTAATTGGCTAAAAGAGGTACAAGTCAGCCTAAAACTAGACACACCCCTTCATGCCCAAAACTAGACACACCTCTTCATGCCGTGAATCGCCTATTTAAAGGGGAAGGAGAGGATTCATTTTCAACACCAAGAAACACAGATTTATCTCTGCAATTAGCAGCGAATCCTTTCTCCAGCTAGCAGCGATATTAAAGAGGGAGCAATTTCATCCTTGGCGACAAGTTGGAAACTTAGGAGGCAGCGATTTTTGGGCTCTTAAGGCAGAAATTCATTCAAAATCAGAGATAAAGTATGGTGAATTGATGGAAATCTGGGCACGCTCTTGCATCTCAAAACTCATTTGAAGCCCAAATTTTGAAGAGATTCATTTTGGATTAAGAGATCAAGGCCATTTTATCAAAAATCAGAACTTGGGATTTGCTAAGAAGAAGAAATTTGATCTTGAACCAAAGAAAATCCATGATCAAAAGTGCATTTTATCTCCTTATTTTGATGGGAATTCTTGATCAAATAGCTTTAATAGAAGACAGTTGGATCTAGATGCAACTCCATTTCATGAAAATTTTAAGATTTCCTCCATTTCGTTTATCATTTTGTGAGCTTAATGAAATCTTCCCTTTGTTTTGCAAGGTAAATTGTTGAAGGGGAGGCTTGGAGAGCAAGGAGATGATGGCAAGGTCAAGTTTAGGACTTCAAGCAAGGAAAGAACAAGTGGATGCTATAAATGGGCAAGCTCGAAGACTTCTAATAAGGAGGTTCAAAATCATATTTTCAAAGTGCAAATTCGAAGATCAAGATCAAGATCAGATGGAGTTCAAGAAAGCAAAAATACAAGTGAATTGTCAACCAACTTGAATTTTCTCTGGAAATCCAAGTTCATTTTGAAGGATCCAACTACATGAAGATTTCATCACTTCAAGAAGATCAAGGTCAAGGCATCGAAAGAGACATCAAGTTTGCAAGTACAATCAAGTTCAATTCATGGCAATGAGAAAATTTCCAAGGACAAAGATGGAGAAAATTTGAGAAGATGAAACAATTTGGGAATATGCCATCACAATTGAAAGCTTGATAATGTTGAGCATCAAGAGATATTTTTTCATCACCAAAGAATTGATCAAGTCTATGAGAGAAGGATGCTGAGGTGGCGCCCACTTGTCTTCTACCAATCAAAAAATTCCAGTTACACGTGTTAAAGCACACTCAATCATATTATGCCAAGTGTACATATTTTCTCATTGGTTCTCAAGAGCATTGTAATTTTCTTATCGGCCCATAGGGTGGTGCCTTCATGTAATTGGATGATAATATGGCAACCCTAATTAGGGTTTATAGTGAGTTAATCCTGGCCCTTGATCTTGAATCGGTCTTGGCCCTTCATTGTAATTGAGCAACTATAAAAGGCCAAGGCCTTCTCATTTGTAACTCATTAGTTTTAGAGTAGAGTTGTTGAAATTGTTGCCATAATGCTATCAAAGTAATTGTTGATTCATTGTTGGTCTTCATGGTGGATTACTTGTGTTGCTTTGAAGTGTTGCATGGTTTCTTCATTTCCTCATGTTAATTAGAAATTGTGTTTAGTTGAATGGAAGTTATTTTGGATGTTTCTTTGATGAACTCGCTTAGACCAAACCACTAGCAGCTTGCTGATTATAAGTTTGCCTTGCGTGGTCAAATGACGTTTATATGAACTTAACTTCGATTATTGCTTGCACATTGATATGCATTGACGAATGGTGTTAATGGAATGGTGGTAGTTTGAACATCTTACATTTACCTTAGAAGATTGCACTAGTTTGGTTGATGTCGATAGCTAAACTAAGTCTAGTAGAGTGACAAGGACATCCACAATTTCTTGCATTCTAGGAGTAGATTAGGTTTCTAAACCCTTTCCCTTGTAGTTGTTGGTTGGAAGAAGTCAAAGTTAAGTTGATATCCATTGAATGAAAAATGTAAGTCCCTTTGTGATAACCAACATATCACATTATTAAAACTAAGTGAAAGTCCACAATAAGAAGGAACCTTGAGGTTGTCTCATTTGATCACACAATTCATCTACATTGTTTAGCATATGAGCATCCTTATTCAAGAGAGAGTTGGAGATTTGGTGTTTCATCCCGGAATACTAAGTATTTGATTTTGTATGTTGTAGTGGAACAAAACTCACATCAGCACTACCCTTCCATCCTGGCTTCCTTGATTCTTTTCCTTTTCAAAATTTTTTATTGTTTTTGGGCAATTTTTAATTGCCTTACCATTTTTCTATTTCCTTAAAAATTTGAAGTTCAATAACTTGCCTTATGTCTCTCATTTCCATTGAAGTTTTGGAGTTTTACATCCTCCTATTCCCACCTCACTATCCAAATCTTAAAATTGTGTAATGCTTTTGGGATTGAAAATTGGGGAAATCTTTACCATCATGCTCATTTACTTCCTCTCAACTCCCAATTCTTGTTTCATTGTTGCTCATCGTTTTGTCAAAGTTGCGATTTTGAGATCTCCTTTCCTTGTTAATCTTGAGGCTTTATTATTGCTTTGAAAAATCTTCCTAAGTCTTTTGGAGTGGGGTTTTGAGGATATCCATTACTTGATTCTTGTTCTAGGATATGCCCGACTCCGGAAGTCTGCTATTTATTCTCTTGGAGTCATGTATTTGCTATTTCTTCTGCATGGTATCCTTGCAAGCATATTTCTTATTCCTTGATCTTGGATGTCTCGAGGCTTTTTTTTCATTTGGCTTATTTATTCATCTGGTATGACTTTTCCTTCATCCCCAGTTTTTAACAGCTCAACGAAGGTACAACTTTTCCTTGATCCTCGACAATTTAAAGCCCTTCCAATTTTTTGCCAACTTCTTGTCAACTTGTTAGTACTGCTTGAAACTGCTATGTGGTTTGTAGACATGATTTATGTACGTTAGAAAGATATTAGTGGCTCTTATAGATTTTTGTTGTTGTTTGAGGAAAATTAAGATTCAGTTTTTTCATGTGATTCAAGTTGTTTCCACAACGGTCTATTTGAATGTGGTTAGGGCTTTGTTTATGACCGGATTTGGCCCTTTGGGTACTTTTGGATGCTTGGAACTGTTGTTTTCATCCTTATTACACAAATTTGATCCATTCAAACACCATAACCGTAATCAAATCATTGCAAGTGTCGAATTGCTAGTTGTTGTGGTAAAAGTGAAAACATAGCAAGAATGCCATAAATGATACAATTGATTATCACAATCACCTTAGTTGATTCACAGGCTCCCTTTAAACATTGTTTAATTGAAAGGGGGTTAGAGCCCAATGCAACATCTTAAAATAAGGATAATAGAAAAATAACAGTATTTCCATAACTGGGGCACTGAAAAATCACTTTATTTGCATTGAAGAAATTCTACAACAAACTCTGATTTATAATCATATTACTGATCTGATTTTTCTGCTAATAGAAATAAATTTCTGAGCATTATCGAACTTAGAAAAAGTATAGAAAATCCCTATAGTTCTGCCAAAAATTTCAGAAAAGGATTTTATTGATTATTTTATTACTAAGATGAAGATGATTAAAATATGCAGATTTAGATACAAAAACCTCAGAATTTATCTTCAAACCTTAACCGTCCTTAGAAAAGACTTCAACCCCTAGCTGACCTTGTCAAACTCCCAATAAACCAACACTAGGTCTGATAAAACTTGTCCTTTCTGTTGCTGTCCTCGATGATGGTCAGAAGTTTGAAGATACCTTGCTGTAATTAATCTAAAACTGAACCTGTAGCTCTGAATTTCACCTCTAAATTGGCCTCCAAACTTGGAAAACAATTGCAACCCTGAAAAATGATGTGCTAGGGTGTATATCCCTCAACCGGATATTTTTCCCCAAGTTACTCAAAAAGCTCTCAGGAATTTAAACAGATAATTACATGCAATATATTTCAGATTAACCAGCAAAATACCAGAGGAAATGTCCAGATGTAAATAATCTCAGAAATATTATTGCATTTCAATCTCAGCAGTACAATAACAAGATCCAATCGTAAACACAGAAAACTACAGTCAGATTGGATAATAGGAAATAAAGATTTAAGCACAAGTGAGATACCCGTGTGATATCTCCAGCAGACAATGGGTTTCCGTCCATTGCCTCCAAGCTCGAGGGTTTCCGTCCTCAAACTGGCTGAAAGCTGAAGCTTCCAAAATTTCTCCAAGAGAATTCAGTAATCAAAACATAATCCAAGCATTCTGAAATGAATCAAGCTTTCTTCTTTGAATGCCCGATGCAGTGACTCTTCAGTTTCCTCTGCCTCTCTATTCATCTTTTATTCTTTTATTTAAAATGTCCCTTTTCCACTTAGGAGAATAAAATACCCTTTTAATAATAAAGTGACTTATTAATATGTACCTTAATTTAATAGTCACTTTATTAAATAACTATTAAATCTTTTGGCATTAAAATAAATAACCAATTGAATTCGGAACATGTATGATAGCTCGTTGGAAAAGTCTCGGCGAGTCGCTCCAAGTCCAATACTGAAATGCCAAAAATACCCTTGCTGACTTACTATAAATAGTAAGTATCCTGGAAACCTTGCAAAATCACTCTGATTGGCTTGAAACTGAAAGTGCCTATGCCAAATCTCACACTGATCCATGTAAAGTCTTGGTTAGCCCACGAGACCATGGTAAAAAGGGCTAATGACGCATCAAGAAGTAATGGGCTAGAAAAAAGGGACATTACATAGGGCATCATAGACCAAAGCTCTTCCACCAAAACAGAGAGCCCATATGTCTTTTTGAAACTAGTGATATTCAAGGGTTTCAGACCGTAGGCCAAATATTGTTGTAGCAAAAGATAAAAACTCAAATAATAGCATAATGAGCTGTAAAAGACCTGTATAATGTTATATAATAACTCCCAAAGAGATGACTTAACTGCAGCCCCTTTATCCACCCCCACTTAATCTAACGCTCCATATAAAAACTCTAAAAATGAGCCAATAGGCTCCTTGAAAACCCATGCCCTCTTGGCCTTTTCGTCATATGCTTTTTATAATCACTCAAAGTACATAAAAATGGGGACAACTTAAGCCCTTAGGGAAGGAGTCAATTAAGCGGCATAAAAAAATGTGCCCACAACTTAAAATCACTTAAGTTCACTTAAGTTGTATAAAAAAATGTGCCCACAACTTATGAATATGATAGATTACAAAACCTAAGACTCCACACTTACCCAAAAATGCTCTAAGTCCTCTTCCTCTTGGGTAAACCAAGGAAAGGATAGCCAATGCACTGTTAAGCCTCATGGTTTGAGTTGGAGACATCGCAGTCCTCTCCACCCAAAGAATTTTAGGATAAACTATCCTATACCCAGGAGCCAGTCTACAGACATCCTCCAGAATAGAGAGACAAAACACAAGAATGTATTGAGATAATGAGGTATTGAGGTGATTACAAAGGTACAAAGGCTCTCCTTATATAGGCAAGAGCATTTAGGAAACATGGACAAGGTTGAGACAAGTGTCTCAACCTGGAGGAAGGAGAGTTTTGATAGAACTCAACAATATCCTCTAAGATAAGGTGGAGTCCAAGTTGGACTCAATGATATCCATCTACCCAATTAATGAATGTACCTAAGTAAACTTAAGTAAAGAGTAAACAACGAACTATTTACTCCAACATGTCTGTCCTCGAGTATAAGTAGAGACTAGGATGCTTAAGAATCGTTTCTCTTTCTCTTGTTGCATCCTCTAAAGGCAAGTTTCTCCACTTGATGAGATATTCTGAAATTACTTTATTCCTCAATCTTTTCTCTCTTACTTGCAAAATTGTCTCTAAAATAATTATCAAGTTACCATTTTCAACTATAGGGTGTGATTTCATAGAAGGAATAACGTGCTGACCAAGAGCCTTTTTGAGGCATGACACATCGAATGCATTGTGAATTTTGCTTGCAGATGGCAGCTCCAACTCATGTGCTACTTCACCAATTCTTATAATCACCTTGAAAGGCCCATAAAACTTTGGTTTAAGATTTTCTGCTCCTCTCACTTCCAATGACAATTATCTATAACGTTGAAGATGCCAAAATACATTGTCTCTCTTTTTAAAAGACTTCTGAGCTCGATGATGATCGGCATATTTCTTTTTAATTGCTTTAAGGATATATTGATTCTCTTTGTTTGGTTTGTGTGAATGAGCATAAATTAATGAATTTGTTTCCTGAACATCAATTAACGAATCTGTATCCCTACCTATCCCTATTATCTTCTTCCGTACAGATGGTGTTATGTTTCTGATTACATTTGCTGTTATCTTCCAAAGCTGCAAATATTTGACTTCCAGGATCACCTATCTGTATTGGATAGTAGCCTGTTGGTTTGGGTGCATTGCTATTAGCATCCTCAATTTCAAACTGTCCTGATTTTCCCTCCAAATACATAGATTTTTATTTAATACTTCTGTGCTGCAGGTTTTTGTGAAAAACAGGCCCATTGTATTGCATATCCAGTGAGATTGATTTCTTTGAGGCTTTCCCTGCATGACTGCCTCCATTATCTAGTTTATGAAGATAATTGTTCTTTCTCTCTGGGTTTTCTAATTCCAATAAGTTACTGAAATCACGTCACTAATTGACCTCCTTGACTGTTTCAAATCAGAAAATCTCCATTTATGATTAGTTGATGAATTTCTTCCCTACTATTCATATGGACGATTTCCAATATAGTTGAACAAATTATTTTGGTAACTTGAAGGTCAAATTCCATTACTGTATCATTAAGAAGACTTTTCCCATGCAAACAACAAAGCTGAGAGGTCAGTAGTCTTTATTCATGATGGTTATCAAGTTCTTTGTCAAGTAATCTGCAGTTCATGGTCCTAACCTTTTCTATCCAGATGATATGGTCTTCTGAACCAAGCACCCCATTAACAAGATCATCAAAACATATTGGCAGGTAAGTTAAGCTCGCTGTGAACAAGCCAAAGCATAAGTCCAGCACCCTTTCAACTAGGGTAAATACAAACACAATGCTCTTCACATTGCTATATCTACATGGTGCCCTTTTCATGGATCTTACTGTAGCAACAACTAGCCTCTGTCTGAGGTTGATATTTTCAAGTAACTTAATACATGCTAACCATGCAAACCAATAATCTTCAGCTTTCAGATTCTTCTCAAGTCCAAAAGAATCCTTGGGAGCAATCATATCATTAGCATTACATTGCATTTTTGTCAATGGAAGTTGAATCTGCTCATTTTGTACACTCAGTGTTGCACTTTTAGTAGTAATTTCCTTTTGCTTTGCAATCTTTCCACACCCTTGGTCAAACAACATGGAATCCCTTGTATCAACTGCATCTCAGCATTTTGAATCCGGATTTCACCTTGTGCTGCTTTGAGGTGGTTTTCTTCCAAAATACTTCCTTTCTGCATGGACTCTCTTTACTGTGTCCTTATCGGCTGATAATAGTCAACCATTTGTTGGAACCTGACTGAGAGGCATCTCAACAAGATAGCTGCTAGAATGCTTCTCCCAATTCTAGCATGTGATTTGTCCAAATTTTTTAGTGATTTGAGGAAGAAATCCTGCAACCATATCCCTTTTCTCCTTTCTACTTCTGCTTGTTGAAGGTCTTACTATATCTTGACTATCAGTCATCCATACACAAGCTTGAGAATTCTCAACCAAGGAAGTAGGTATGGCTCTATTCCTTGATTCTGTAGCAGAATCAGACACTTCACTTCTAGATACTGTATTTACATGGTTGATTCAATGATTTCCTTACTAGGTGCCACAGCGGTAGGTATTGGACTACAATTTTCACCCAACACTAGTTTTGAATCATTCATGGGTGGAGATATTTGAAACCTTTACAGCCAATCAGTACTGAGTATATTTTCTGGGAATGGCAAATCTTGCTGTTCTCTTCCTATTATGATCATGTTTACATCAGAACATAATGGCACAAAGACTTCGTTAGTAACCTATTCTTCATTCATAAGTGCAACATCTCTAGAATTTTCCTAAGTAGCTGAAGCATCCTTTTCACCTTCAAACATTGAAATATTGAGGGAATTATGTCTGATTTTCCTTATTAACCATTGCAACAGAAGGTATTTGAATACAATCTTCAACTAAACTTGATGATAAATCATTAATGGATGGAGCTGTTCAACCTCTAGAGCCAAAAATCTCTTCTAAATTGCAAATTAGCTCATCTCTCCATGTTTCTTTGAATTTACAATATTTGACCAATGCATAATACCTGAAGAAATTTTATTAGCATAATGTTTATCTTAGAAGGATGCAACCTTGTTAGGCTCATTCTTTGTAGCTGGACTGCATTTTTCTCCTTCAGATATTTAAACAACATCTGTCTCCCCCTGCATTTGTAACATGAACTGGCATTTTACTGTTCAATAGCATTTCATTACAGAACTTAGGACTTTGATCTTTGTCAGGTGAGGATTGACAGAAAGTGGAGTTCAAATTTTCAGGCATGCCACTCATTTTGCACCTTAGATTCTAAGTTGCCGGTTCGGATTCCGGTACGGATGCGGGTTTGAGATTTCGGGTTTGAAATTCATCCAAATTTTTTTGGGTTGGGTTCGAATCGTTTTGGGTTCGTCCCTACAAGAATATATATATATATATATATATATATAATCAGCCATCACTCATCAAATATCATCAAAAGCCACCAAACAAATAATAATATTAAAATATAAATAAATAATATAATAAGTAATAAAGGAATAAATTATAATATTAAATTAACTATAATATTCATATAATAATGAAAAACAATATGATATAATATTATAGCAATTAATGAATACAATAATAATATAATATATTATTCATATAATAAATATAAGTA
>MU227106.1:259374-272211 GCA_018584345.1 Thuja plicata
AAGTAAATATTAATATATTATAACCTATTATTAAGATAATATAATATATTACTAATAATATTGATAATGATAATAAAAATAGTATTAAAAATTAAAATATAAACTAAATAAATAAATAATAAACAAAAAATAACAGAAAATAAATGAATGATATAATAAGCTAATGTTTGTCGATTAAAGAATGACCGATCAATAGTCAGGCAATGGAAGGCGGCACAACTTAGAAGGGATAAGACGAAAATGTCAAACTGAGCGATGACTAAGACTGGCGTTCACATCTGCGAGAGCAGATTACGTGCGACTTAAAACAAGGAGGATATAATAATTATGGTTAAGCAAATTATGGGAATCGATTAATTTCAAAGATAACACCCAGTCTGACTTTGGACCGAATTTTGAGCGAATGTGCACCGTATCCGAATTTGGACCGAACCGGCTTTCGAATTTGGCCTTCAGCAAGCAAATGTGGTAACTTAGCTTAGATTAGGACAGTTGAAAGTTTGCCTACAGACCAAACAGTCTGTGCTTAAGATATGTTGCAGGGATATTTGCCTGGGAAAGATGTATGATCTGATCTTGAATGAGTGAGACAAGAGGAGAAACTTTAATAGTTACACTGTGACAAACAATAGCTGGTAGCTCAAAGCTGCAAAGTAAATCCAGGGCTGTGTAGTTTTCACTTTTGAGTCTTCGGTAACCCATAATCACAACCATGAGGCACTACTTTAGATCTAAAATCTTCACCCGGATCCCACATCTTCTCATCATCTAACTTTGAAAGGATTTGCACCCAATTCTTAGTTGCCACCCTTAGTTGCCACCATGGGGCGAGGCATGCAGAGAGCTCGGGTCATATTGAAACTGCGATTTAGAACAAATTCATTAGCTGCTTCGGCACTATCTCATATGCCTCCCACAATTTAGGATGATTGAGGCCATTTCAAATTTCGTTGATGACTGCCATTGCTCCTCCCGCTCCTCTGTTTCGGGTTTTCCAGAGGTTGGAAAGAAAACTAGAGGGACAAAATTACAAATTTTTTCCACACTGTTTCTGCATTGACTTCACTTCCGTCGTGGAATCAACCCTATTTCTAAGTGATTCATTAATTTCGTGTTTCTAAGTGATTCGTCAGTTTCGTGAGTTTTTTTGTAGGTTTTTGCAATGATTTTTTTACATTTTTTGGCCATTTTAAAAGGGATTTTAATGCACTTCAACTGCAAAAAGGTCATTGAAAATTGGGGCAACAATTTTTTCCTTAATTGGGATTTTTTCAGGAAAAAAATCAGCTGGCTCTAGGATTCATGATTAATCGGGTATAATGGGGATTTTTGTGCAGATTTCTGCTTCTATGGTGTATACATGCCATATTGAATCCATATCCAATACAGATACAGGGATACACGTGTCCGGGGAGGGGCAGAGGAGTATCCAGCTACTCTGATTGGAGGGTTTTAAATTGTAGAGTATTTCCGTGTGACTGTAACAGAGATTTGATGAGTGTCTCAGCATTTTAAATCAATGTAAATTGTTATTTGTATGTCTCTTCTTTTGTTACATGTGAATATTTACGAGTTTGGAGAAAGATTATGAAGTAGACGTGCCTACTATTTATCATATCTCTGCAGGAACTTCTTGTTTGCTGTTTGAATGGTTGGATATGACTCTATAATTCAACAAGGCACTCGTCTTGAAAATTTAGACCTTTCACACACATTTAAAATTGTTCACAGGTAGTTGTAGGAAGTAGATTAGGATCAAATATATGCTACACATGGTTTAGTGACATAAACCAGGGAAAATCTTAAGCAAAACCTAACTGTTATATTCCTAGAGGATCATGTTGAGCATATCTGTACTTTTCCAATATATATGGAACTTTAATTTAAACCATCTCAAGAGCCTATAACATTGTCATTATGTATAGATACATGTGCAAAGTAATGAATCAACTTTAAAAGAGTTCCGGTCTTTTATTTTGATTGCCCATTTGTTTGATTTAAATATCTAATAAGGTATTACCTCTGGGAACACCTTCTTTGGATAAGTTGAGCTGAAGGAGGAGAGCTTATCTACTCTTGTAGTTAAGATTTTTAACCTTCCAAATCTGTGGATGAGCCTATCTTTAGTTTCATGATGACAAACTCCTAGCCTTCTAGGTGAAGAAATGTTTAGGATTGGACCTTCTGTTTTAGGACCTAACACAACTGATTCAATATGCTGATTAGATTTTGATATTTCCTAGCTTCACTTTGACAAGGCTATGTTCTTTGAAAGGTCATTGACTCACAAGACACCACAGGCTGCCTAAACAGGATTACGAATAGTGTATTTCCAAACGCCATTTTGAAATAACGAGGACTAATATTTACTTGCAGGATACCTAAAAATTCTGAGTTTTTCTGTACCTTAAAACCCCGAAACTTTGTATACTATATTTAAAGACAAAGTGGAATAAAAACGCAGTTTTACACTGAAATCATATAACTGTCTTTACATTCCATTATCACCACCATCTATTTCCGTAACTTCATAAATCTCTGAGCTAATGCCCGCCTCTTTTTCCTGCATATCATTATCATCTGCTTCCATTTTCATCTGGAGATAATGTTTTCCAGATCTCAGATGATGACGGCCAAAAGTTAAAGACAACTTCTGGAAAGCAATGTTGGAAGGAACCGTACTTCCTTTTCTTGAAGCAATTTGTAAATAATTATTGATTAAAAATTAAATCTCATGAAAATGGTAAATTTACTGAAATCAAACTCTGCCAACTTGACTGTGGCTCTGTCATTAATTGCATCATGCAGATTAGCAAATGGACCCAGTGTTTACCATCAATCTGGACAGTAAATTACGAATATAAGAAAATCAACCAAATAAAACTAATTTTAGCTCACAAAAGTTTTATGAAAATTAAGTTCTTGAGGAAACAAACTGGAAGGCAATAGACTCGGGGATAAGCAGGATAATATTTGATCAATAAATTCTTACAGCAATGGTTAATTCAATAAACCTAACTTGGCGTGTGGATTCTCACCAGAAGAGTACTTCCCATTAGCCTTACTTCATGACCATATCTTGGGAATAATGTTTGGGAGGATGGTGCCTATAACAGTAATTATAAGATTAACGTAGATTAATTTTTTAACTATTTGGAAAGGTTTTTTCAATTTGTACATTACAATAGTTTAATAACAACTCAATGGAACCCATGGGGTTGTGAGATTAGGAGATAGATAATTTTTAATCATTATTGCTAGCGTATTAGGAGTTTAACAGTGTTTTACATCAAAGCCGTAATATTATTGTGGCGATTTTCATTACCATTGTCATTATCTCTATAGGCAAGGGCTCTTTTTTTAGAATATCCAATTTCTTAGAATATTGTAATATTAATCATTAGCTTTTAACAGTGCTACTGTCAGTAAATTTTTGAAACGACATGCTTGTATGTGTTTATATCTAATACGATATGTACATACATGTGTGTCTGTAACTGATACTATGTGCAGATCCACACACGACCAGCAGCATGCGTATATATGTTCATCCATCTCTAATTTGCCATGCAGCTATATTCGTGTGGGTCACTAATTCTATATGCAGACGCGTGTGCTTTTGTGTGTTCCTGTGAGTGTTGCATGCCTTTGTAGATCTGTGCATGTTGTATGCACCTAAATATGAAAATGCCAAGATAAATCAATGATTAAATCTCAACAAATTGATCAAATTAAATCAAAGAACTCTAAAGTATAAATGTCTAATTAAATTTAATCATTTTAATTACATGATTAATCAATGATCAATAATCAATTAATTCTCCTATCCCATTAATTAAATCAAAATAAAAAACACATGTGGCTAAGGAAATTAATTACTTTGATTTAAATAAATGTCAAATATTCCAACAACCAATGCTACTTGTCAAACAATAAGTTTAAAGGGAAAAACATCTTGGCATAATTCAACCAATATGAGCAAAACACAAGGATTACTCACATGCTTTTGCCCTCTACCATTCATTTCAAATTGATGAATCTTGACCATTGATTTAAAACACACTCATTTGAAGCCTTGAGAATCTATAAATTCACATCAAATCAAGTCATTTGCATATAACAATTTTCATTAAGGAGATTAGGTTAGTTTGAGATTTGAATTTGCATTGTGAGATCATAATGTTCGTGGATTGCATCATTTTAGTTTGTTCATTATCCAATTTGATCTCGTAGCTTCATAATTGCATTGTTTTAGCTTGCATCTTAGATCAATTTCATTTTGAATTGCATCATTTAGTATCACATTGCATCCATTTAGCATAATTCAATCATTTATCATGTTGTCTTAATTAAATTTGCACAATTTAGATGCATTTACATGTTAAATCTTTTATTTCACGAGTTGTCATTCATAGGATCTAATATGCATTTAGAGAGCAATTAAATAGATTAAATAATCCTCATGATTAGAAAACAATATGATGCTTTTGATGGGTTTGATTATATTTTGATGTACTAACTCATTGATCTAATGTCCTATTGAAGTTGTGTGATTCCGTGATTCCTAGATAGGTACACGATTATCACAACACATTTTGGTTGCCACCGTGGGGCACAAGCCCTGAAAATTCATGAAAATTCTAATCAAATTTGTAGTTGCAGATTGAAAAAGGTCACATAATTTCGTATCTAGTAGCAAAATTTTGTATTCAGGTTGTAAAATTTTGTATTCAAGCTTTAATGTGTTGTATTTGGGAATTGTCGCATTTGGTTAAAATTTGTTTTGTAGTTGGAAAAGATTCTCGTATTTGGTAAGGATCTTATTCTGTCCAAAGTTTGTCGTATTTGGGAAAGGATATCGTATTCGGTTTAAATTTTGTCATATATGGAAAAGATCTTAGTATTTAGTCTAAAGTCTATAGTATTTGGGAAAACAGTGTCATATTTAGAACAATAGACATGATTCTTAGTGTTCGGATTTTGATTTGAAGGCTAACTTTAACAAGTTGATGTTTATGTTCAGTCTGTGATTCTGATTTGTAGGACGCTAGTCAAAGCTGAAAATAAACAAAGATCCTAACATTTCTTGCAAGACAAATGTCAAAGATTGATATATCAAAACTCCTAATGTGTGGTTTTGCAAGTTTCTTTGGAGTTACAAATGAACATTCTGATTGATTTAGCTCATTTTCATAGGCACATATTTAATTAGTGAAAATTATTCATATTGACTTATCAAAATGTTAAGGGAGTATGCTCTCACCTTTTTAAGGTGATAAAAAACTTACTTTTGATTTGTCGTTGTGAAGAATCCAATGGCTAAATGAATGAGTGTTTGGTGTGTTTAAGAGAATGATTGCGGTAGGAGAGTATGCTCTCACCTATCTAAGGTGATCAGAAACCTAGACTCATGGTTAAGCTCTATCTTTCATTTTGCCTAGAGAGCTTGTTGCAGTGGGAAAAAGTACTCACCCTACAAGAACGACTCAAGTGGAAACATGCCAAAGCCAGGCCATCCCAATCCACTATAAAATAATGCCACAATTAGCAAAAACTATGGTAGACGGATGCAACTAAGTGATATCTTCTAAGAGAGACCTTAACGGTCCGAGCGGGGACTCATACTAGTTTTATAAGATAAAGCCTCCTTTTTTATGCCTCCATAGTGCATAAGGGTTGCGTCGCCCTTAGAAGATTTTACACTCATCATTCCTGTATCCCTGATAGTGAGGTGACGGGTTCTTGGATTTCATCACCTTGAACTCAGGCAAGCCCCAAAAGGGATCCACTACTCACACTCCTTGAAGGCTCAACTATGTGTAATAAGTTCTCGACATCTCTGCTCGAGATTACCTCTTAGATTGAGAGGGGCATACACACTAGAGCTGGGTGTACTTAGCATGGGCCTATGGACATTGCATTGAAGCTATTTCAAGGTTAGATATGTTCTTTATATGCTTGCTATGTGATTATGCCTATGGAAATTCATGAAATATACACTTGATGTTTAGGACTTAGAGACAAAGACAAGTGTTTTCATTTTGTCTACTATGTGTGTATGGTCACTGATATTGGAAAAAATCATCCTAAAAAATTCCCTGAAACATCAAACTGATAATTCAAAACACTGACATAACACTTTAGAACAAAATTATATCCAGTCTGCAAAATTTTGTATCCTATCTTTGTTTCTTCGTATTTGGGGAGAAGTCTCATTTTCAATCTCTATTTTATCGTATTTGGGGAGAAAGCTCGTATCCTGTCTCCATATCATCGTATCTAGGGGGAAAGTTTGTATCCTGTCTCTGTTTGTTCGTATTCAATAAACAAACTATGTTGTATCTAGTTTTTCACATTTGAGACAATGGTTGTATCCGTAGATTTGATGACAAATTTGTTTACTGTTCCAGATACCCTTTTTCAAGTACTTCTAGGTTCTGTAATCACAGTCCTCATAATCAATCCAGAAGACCCAGTTATCACAATTGATCCCATTGCTGATTGCTTCAACAACATTCTTAGTGCATTGATTTGTCAAAACAATCCTTCTATCTAGTTTTTAGAGGGCAACGTCAGGAAAAATCTACCCTCCATCCATACCTCTAAAACCAACATCACTCATCATCATAATCCTTTCAAACTTAGACAAATTCTTGCACGAATTCATCAAAGTTGGAACACTAGTAATTGATTCTCATTGTATCAAACCTTGGGTTATTCAATTTTTATGACTGTTCAGACTAGAAGATCTCATCATTTTCAACAACCAAATCCTAAGAACAAATGTCTCTCCCGCATAGTGGACACATTGAACCAAGAACAAACATCAACAAAAGAGACTACATCTCCTCATCCATCACCTAGACAAGAGAATCAAACTAATCGTGACATGGGTGAAAATAAAAATGCTTGGGCTAGATTCCATGGTAATAACAACAATGAAGGAGAGGTATTTGATGAACATGTTAGAGACTGTCAGCAAGGTGAGAGATTTAAAAAATCATGGAAAAAGTCCTTATTGTTGATAAAGAGAAGTATTTCATGCACCTAGCCTCCATGGGAGTCAAGCTTCCACAAGACTTTGACATAGATCAGCTTAAGACTCAAGAAGAGGAGTATCCTATCATGACCCTCACCAAACAAATTCAATCTTTGCAATCACAAATTCAGGATATGAAAATAGAAAAGGACACATCATCCAAAAAGTATTCATTAGAATCAATTTGTTATTTTCCATTTGATTGTGATCTACACATGCCTCCATTTCCTTCAAATACAAAGATACCTAAGTACGACAAGTATACGAGAACTATTGATCCTCAGGATCTTGTTAGGGAATTTTGCACCCTTAGCATGGAATTTGTTCATGATCAAACTTACCTCGTGAGGTTGCTCCCTAGAAGCTTAGGTGGTCAAGCCATGGAATGGTTCTCCAAGTTACCCATGGGCATAAAATATTTTGAGGATTTAATCAAAGAGTTCATTCAACAATACTCCTACAATGTTCAACATCCCATGACCATGTTAGACCTTTGCAATACCAAACAATGAAGTGGTGAACCATTTATAGGAGAATCTTTGCAAGATATCCTAGATTGATACCTGAAAATGAAAAGATGGATATCTTCATCAATAATCTAGTTCCGAAAATGAACTTTCCTCTTCAATTACAATGTCCACCTACGTTTGACAAAATGATTGAGAGTGCAACAAAGATTGAAGATGCCTTGGTTAGAAAAGGGGAAATTAAATTCCACAAAGACATTAAGGGATTCTCTAAAGTTCCTAACAACAATAATGACAAATCAAAACTTTGGAATAAGAATAAAATGTGATAAATGATGGAGTGGTTGATGCTCAAAATATTAAACCAAAGCAACCAGTCTTTAATCTTTCAAATAACACATCAACTAACACTCCTCATACAACACCCAAGGCTAATCAAGAATCTAACAAATCAAAAGCACCTTTCACATTTGGTCATAAAAGGAAATTCACTCCCTTAGGGGAACCCCTTGAGACAACATTGCATAGTCTTCTTGCACATAAAATAATCACTCTACCCGAGGCTAGAAAATTTGAACCACAAATAAAGCCCATATGGTAGAATGATTCTTATTATTGTGAATATCACCACAAAAAGGATCATAGAACTAATGATTACATGAGACTCAAACACGCGGTGCAAGATTTGATTGACAATAATGTTATCATAGTTGAAGGACACAAGACTAACGATGACCATGCAACCTTTAAAACACCATTACCAAATTATGATAAGGGTGGACCCTCTAATTCTAAAGGAGCTAAGGTCAATTGTACATATTCTTATGAAGATGTGATTAAAATGCTTGAACCATATGATCAGTCCATCAATATTATTACCATCAAAGAAAAACAAGAACTCAAATAATCTAATGTTGTCACAAGGGGTCAAGCAAAAGCTACCTTGAAAGGAGAATCATCAAATAAACCCACATCATCTAAACAAACATCATCCAAGCAATTAACATCATCATCATCACCAAATTATAACTTGGTTGTTCAATTGTAAAGAACTCCAACTCAAATATCAATTCTTGAGTTGCTTAAAATCTCTCCTTCTCATAAAGAAATTATTGAATGAACCTTGGTGGAGACAACTGTCCTGAATGATCTAGATGTCATCCGGTTCCAAGCCATGGTAGGAAACCTAACAACACGAAATTAAAGTTATCCTTTTCAGAGGAAGATGACAGATCCCTAAATCATCCACATAACCGACCATTGCACATAGAGGTTCTTACCCATAAGCACCGAGTCAAGTGTGTATTGATAGATGGAGGGGTTGGCTTAAATATTTTGAAGTTGAATCTTGTTACAACATTGGGATTTTCTAAAGCAGTTGTGGATCCAAAGATAAAAATTATAATAAAAGCATATGATGACGAAGAAAGATCTTCCAATGGCTTAGTAGTATTGCCCATTAGAGTGGGAACAATAGAAAAATGTGATATGCCAAGTCCTTGATTAGAACCTATCCTTTAAAATTCTCTTAGGAAGGCCATGGATTCATGACATGCAAGCGGTACCTTCTAGATTTCATCAATGTCTCCAATTTCCTTACAATGGAGAAGAGGTCACTGTGTCAGCAAACACTAGTTATTTTTAGTCTTGCAACACTATTAGACAAGCAAATGACATCACGATTCCACACAATAGAGAAGCTGCTAATGAACAAAAACCAGGGAGTTCCATGTTTGCTACATTAAGGGATTTTGAGAAGAAATTGAAGCTAAAAGATAATGGGATGGGAGAATATGAATTTGACCAATTACCTTCTATAACAACCTTACCCACCTCACCAAGAACATATGGAAGACCTTCATCATCAACACCTTCAAGTTCCAAGCCATTAGTAATCTATGATAGAACATTCACAAGGGCTGGTACATTATCAGAGGAAATTGAAGATAAAGATGTCCTAAATTGGTTGTATAGAGATGAGGATGAATCACATCGAGAAGTAAAGAATATCAAAATTCCCACTCAACAATATGGAAAAGTTTTCCACATCATGCAACAAATGGGTTATGAAGGACAATGACCTCTTAGAAACAAGAAGGAAGGGATCATTGAACCAATACATATGACTCCTAGAAATTCAAAAGAGAGAACAAGGATAGGTTATAAAGAAGAAGCAACTATTCCTCTACTTCATGACAATCCCCTTTGATCAAGAAGATGAAGAAGAAGTTACACCAAACTCATTTGAGAGGCTTCTCTATCTACAAGAGGAAAACATTCCATGTCAAGAAGAACCAACCATATCACAACAACAAAAGGTAGTGGATCTGACCCTCATGATAATGAGTGAGAAGAAAACTCTGTGGCTACAGAGATATTGAGATAGATGTGATTCATAAATATGCACCCACATTCGAATAGGGACAAATCTCAAGTTAAAGACTTTTTGAGTTTGATTCACATAATACTAACGATGACTCTAGCGAGGATAGTTGGAATCTTAACAATATAAACGATCCATTGGAGAGTAACATTATAGACTTCATCGATTAGGTCGAAAGACTTGACGATAACACGATCATGAGCTTCAAAGAATCTAAGATGTATCCCAATGATCCCTTACCATTGGTACACCCCGAGCTTATTGATTGGACCCAAACTGAAACCATTGAGTCACCAAAATTCCTAATGACTATGCTATAGCTTGTAAACTCAATGCTGTTGAACCCGTTGAGACCTAAAATTGCACACCCCTATGTCTCTTTCTTTGAAGGCTAGACTTGAGGGTTCTAGGACAACGTGGAAACACTCCAAAGGTAGTGGGATTTCCTATGGATGGAGTGAATCTCCAAATTTTAGGCCGGTTCCTTTTTGATATATCACCTTTATAAACCTTGAACCAAAAGGGAAAACTTGGATGGGGAAAAGGGAGAAGAGATATGTAGAAGGGGAGAAATTAAACAATCTACTCTATTAGGTGATGCAAAGGCAATCCAACACCAATCACAAATGAGCTCGTAAAAGAAGATTAGTAGAGGCAAATGACACAAATTTGATGATTGGAAACCTCATGTATCAATATTTCATAAGGAGGGTTTAGATTTTGTTTCAAGTATAGGCTAGGATGATGAGAAATCTTCACACTTAACCAGATAAGGGAGAAACTCAAAGAAACCACATCTTATAACCTACATAAAGATAAATTCTATCCATTCAAAGATGCTAACAAAGACATGAACTTGCATGATTCAAAGGATAAATACATTACAAGTAGATATCAGATCCAAAACTACATATAATGAAGCAAATTCAAAGAAGGTCTGTAAAAACTATGATATTTATTCAATGCTCAAAAGGAAGTGCTATCATACCATTACAACTGGCTCCACAGCCTTCAAGAAAATTAGAGGATCCAAATCACTTCTGCTATTCCTTCTCCAGATGTGGGAACCTTTAACTTCTATACTAAACTTGCTATTTAAAGGAACAAAAACTCTAACTCCAAAGCTTTACATCATATTAAATCTACATGAAGTCTGAGCAACTGGAGGATTAAGACCCTGAACTATAGAAAGGTAGGAGAAAAGAAAGCATGTTACAATTCTAGCCCCAAAAGCATGCAAAAAACCAAGGTAAAACCCTATGCCCTTTGGTGTCGACTAAGTGAAATATCATCTGAACTGGAGTCAAGTTGCCCTTAGATGTTTTAAAACTCAATGTTTAACCCTTGTGACCAGTATGCAAAAAGAGAGGGTTTGATTTAACAGAACGGTGGTTGAAACCCTTGCCGACCCTCTACATGCAAGCATAATAGACTTTTCCACCTTTTCCATCATTTGGAAAAATTCTAATAGCCTCTTTGACTTTAGTCAACCACCTTTTTGCTGTGACGTAGTAGTATTTTCCTTTAATTTAGGCCAACTGATGCTTTAAGACTGTCACATCGACCTCACTTTCTACATGTCTTTGTTTGACTCAGATTGTGGGCCCCCTTTATCTTTCTTAGCACCATTTGGATTCTTCCTTGGCCCAGACACGTGTCACCATCTCATGATCCCGTGGCTTTTATCTCCCGAGATACTTTCTAGGCGGGATCACGAACGTCGTTCGATATGATCACCTTTTAGTCTCTTCTTTAAGCGCTTCTAAGCCACCCGACTGCTACATGTCAATTTTTCGTTATCCCACTCTATTTCTCTATCTTCTTCTGTTAGAGCGTGGGATTGCAACCTTCTACTATCTGTCCTACTGGCCCATTATGTTCTTCTCTCTACTTGGACAAGTGACACTCTCTCTCTCTCTCTCTCTCTCTCTCTCTCTCCTATGTGTTAGACCATGAGATCACGAGCTTGTGACACTTCTCTAGCTGGACCCACTTCGTTCTTCACTCTTCTCGAACATGTGTCACTTTGTCGCTATCTCATGATGTTTCTCTCTCCTCATCATTGGGATCGCGAGATAGCGACTCACTAACATCTATCATCTTTATCTGACTCAGACTAGCCACGTGGCATCATGTGATCACTCGGTCAATCAACCCCACTCTACTACGTGGCATCATCTTGTGATCCCACTCTATTTCTCTCTTCTTCAGTCAGAGCAATGGATCACGACCTTCTACCGCCCGTTCATCTGTGTCCACTGTTCTATCTATGCTTCTATGTTGTGCATCATCTTGTTGCTATTACACTTGGACATATGGTGTGTTAGTAATAACTGAGAGTGGGGGGGGGGGTGAATCAATGGCCTCAAAAATTAATCCTTAAATCAACCCTTCAAACTTAGTACCACAAATTATACCTCTAGTTATCTTCAGTCCTAAAAGATGAATGCCTTGAAATAATTTGATCAAATTACTACTCGTCGGAATGCTTTGTAAAACCTTCTTCTGTATGTTTATCGATAAGCAGTCTCTCTATTTACCAAAACACAGTAAATAACTAGTGTATACCGATCAATCCATAATAACTTATGTGAAATGCAAAACATTAAAGTAATAAAACATAAACACATAACACATGGATTTTTAATGTGGAAACCCTGTTAAGGGAAAAACCACTGGGACCGGTACCCCAAATTTTCACTCTTCTAAAGTGAGCTCGGTTAAGAGCCAACCCTGTTAAAGGTTAAAAACACATAGTTAGGTGTGACCTTGTTAGAGGATTTAAAAGATAGTTTGTCACTTAGTATCTGGCATCTAATGATACCATCCTTGATCAAACACTCACTTGGCCTGTCAATAGGTATCAGGCATATCCAATGCTACTTTCTATGATCAAACTTTTTGATACTCCTTGGGATGTATCTCAATTACAAAAGACTTTTAAGTCC
>MU227106.1:286624-305281 GCA_018584345.1 Thuja plicata
AGTATCTAAGTATTGAGTAACATCATTTCCAATACCTGATAAGTGGAGTCTTATTCTTCTTTTCCATGAAGCAAAGTTTTCTTTGTTCAACTTGGGCACATCTCGTCTGTTCATCTTGTGATCTTTAGCTTGAGTTGTTAAATTCCCTTTCTAAGAACACAAGCTCTGATACCAATTGTTAGTAATAACTGAGAGGGGGAGGGGGGGTGAATCAGTGGCCTCAAAAATTAATCCTTAAATCAACCCTTCAAACTTAATATCACAAATTATACCTCTAGTTATCTTCAGTCCTACAAGATAAATGCCTTGAAATACTTTTATAAAATTACTACTTGTCAGAATGCTTTGTAAAACCTTCTTCTATATGTTTACCGATAAGCAGTATATCTATATACCGAAACATAGTAAATAACTAGTGTATATTGATCAATCCAGAATAACTTATGTGAAATGAAAAATAGTAAAGTAATGAAACATAAACACATAACACATGAATTTTTAACATGGAAACCTGGTTAAGGGAAAAACCACTGGGACCGGTACCCCAAATTTTCACTCTTCTGATGTGAGCTTGGTTAAGATCCAACCCTATTAAAGGTTACAAACACACTGTTAGGTGTGACCTTGTTAGATGATTTAAAAGATAGTTTGTCACTTAGTATCTGACATCTAATGCTACCATCCTTGATCAAACACTCACTTGGCCTGTCAATAGGTATCGGGCATATCCAATGCTTCTTTCTATGATAATTTTTTTTGATACTCCTTGGGATGTATCTCAATTACAAAAGACTTTTAAGTCCTGCTTGGTTAAGAGACTTGATGCTTCAATGGTTAAACTGAAGCAGTAAATTGATCTGTGCACACATACAACTTGAATTGTAGATTTTTAGATCTATTGTAAGTGCATTACCTCTCTGATCAATACAATCAATTTAATACCTTTTCTCCACACTGTTCTTCTCTATGATGCTGTTTCACTATTCGTCGGTGTCTACAGAATCTAGCTCTTTCCTCAGCTTGTTGATCAGGTCTGAATGAAGACTTTCTTCTCCTTCAGAATCTCTTCAGCATCCATTCTCTTTTCACTCCCCTTCACCACACATTCATAATGAATTAGGTTTTCTTCTTTATAGACATGTTTCACCATTTCTTGGCTTTCTTGATCTTGGTGTGATCCACAATTCTCGCCAATTAGATTTAAAGAAAAACTCTAGTTTTATCTCATAGAGATCTTCTTGCCAACTGGACAAAGCAACTTTAAATCCTTTACTTATTTCTAGCTTTATCTTGTTTATTAAAACAATGATAAGTATCAGTTAAGTCTATTTTTATCTCTTGATAGCTAAGTGTTTTGTCATTTTTGAACTCTCTGTTTTGTCGGTCAATACTTCAGTTGGTCATCGGTGATAATTGACTATTCTATCGGTGTGACTTCAGTTATCTTCGGGATTTTCGTCCGTCGGGCAACACTATAATTCTGTCCGTCGGGTTACACTGTGCTTTTCTCATCAGGAAACACTATGAATTTTCTCTTTTACTCTGTCCATTGGTGTGCATTCCATCAATGTATACAATCACTTTGTGAATACTTGACTTATATGCATTACTGACAGCATAGCCTTTGATTCATCGGTTCGTTGAAGTCTTTGGCACTATGTCCATGACCATACATATTATATCAAGTTGACATCAATGACAATACAATACATTAACTGATTTAATGCATTGCATGATCATCAACATAATATCTTCAAACATTCAATCAATTATAGTTCATCAATGGTGATCCCTCGCGATCCCATGAACTTTCTCTTTCCTCATCATTGGGATCGCAGGATAGAAACAAGACACCACTTGGATTCTCTGGACCCACTATGTTCTTCTATGCTCTACTTGGACATGTGGTGATCCCTCACGATCCTGTGAAATTTATCTTTCCTCATCACTGGGATCACAGGATAGCGACAAGCTACCACTCGTCCTCTTTGACTGACTCAAACTGGCTATGTGGCATCATCTGATTACTCAGTTTCTTGACCCCACATTGCTACGTGGAATCACCTCACAATACCACTATGTTTCTCTCTCCTTGGCCTATTAGACCATGAGATTATGAGCTTGTGCCATATATCCATCTCGCCTTGCTTGGGTCCACAAAATTTACCTTTTGACCGCCAACATGTCTGCCACATGATCGCTTAGTGCGTGAACGTATTCCAAAAGGTGCTTGCTTTTGGATACTTGTTACTTGTGCATTGGGGTATGAAAATGATTCATTACTTACTCGCACCGTGAATGTGCGATATGTCATTATAGGCCTTTCTCTGCTCTGTGCGCCCACCGTGCATTCTAACTAGTTTATCTCTATTTTGTTCCACCCAACCTCTACACCTGATTCTAAAGACATCATGGAAGCCTTCCAAAGGACTATGTTACATTCTCCATTGACATGCTAGGCTCAAACTCTCGTAGGAGCCCATTTAAATCCACATGCTTGCCCCTCTCTCTAGCTAAATTGCTCAATGGTGAGGAATTTGGGTAACATTTCCGGTGACCTCTCAGGGGTGTTTCCATGCTAAACAAAAAATTAGTACCCTTGTCCATCCATTGGGCATAGATTTGTTAGAAATATAAAAAATTATTAAACAAAGTGAAACCCTACAAAAATCATCAGTTAGGACTTTGATTTGTGAACAATTTAATGGCTAATTAGATTAGCTCCCCTATCATGAATGGTAGGTGTGTTCTCAAACTAAATATGCATATGCTTTTCTCAAAAATGGACATGTAGTGAATGCCTATGGAATTAGGATCTAACCTAAAAAAACATGTGTCCTGACAAACACTTATGAAAAAATGGAAATCTAAGACCTAAAACATATTGTGCAAGAGCACTTATTGAAACATGGAAACCTATTCTACCCTAATCTACGAACAACAAAATATGCTAGAAAAAACCATTTACTGATTCATTGAAATATTTTCCCTTTATCCTCATATTGCAATGATGCACATGCTTATAGGAAAATACATGAATATGGAAGAATAAACAACATTTAACCAACTTACGCGACATTTCTTAAAGAAGAAAGGAAATGATATGACTTACTTCTCTCTGCTGATTGAAGAAACTACCATTATGAAATAAATCAACATGATCCATTTGGTCATTATCATCAACATTTTCATATTTAGGTGTTGAAGCAAATGAGGTCTTCTTACTTATCTCTAACCAAGTCAGATTCCTGATTGGCTAGCCTCTTGAAAGTATGAAATTAGGGCTCCTTTTTATGGCTGATGTTGGATTAATCTTATGGAAAGGTAAGTGGTGAGAGGGAATGGGTGCATCAGTACTTTAAAACTTTTAACTACTATTCATTCCTTTTCACCGAAATAAATATCATTCATAAAACATCGAAAAGCATATAACATAAATTAGAAAAACATGACACATAACACCATGATTTTTGGTCACGTAGAAATCCTTGGTTAGAGGGAAAAACTGTGGTGGGGATGACACCCATAATCCTTCACTTCTACAGAATAAATTTTCTCGGTTAGAGCTACAATTTTAGCTACTTCTGGTAGCTTACCCTATTAGGATTATTATACTTGGTCAAGAGTATAAAAGACTTATTCAGTCTACTTGGTTAAAGGATTTTACAATCTCTCATCTAAGAGATGTACCCGGTTAGAGGATTTACAAAATAAGACCTTTTAGGGTCTACCCACTGGATGAGATTTCTACTCTCCTAACTATTACAAAAAATTATTACAAAAATGTCTGGAAGTATGCATCAACCATAATGTTGGTCAGACTCTTTATGCTCTGCAAGTGCATTACCTCTTTCTGCACTCGATAACTTATCTGTTCTGCACCCTATATCTTCTAAATTATGTCTTTAGCTCTGTCACTATAACTACTTCTCTCTCTCTCTATAATATTTCCCCTCTCTTTGTGTAATAATCAACATCCTTCTGCCATCTTCATGTTTTGTTCATTTTATACGATCTTAAGGCGGTTAACCTAATTAGATCCTTCTCCTTCTGCGGTGGAGGTGAGGCAGTGCAAGGTTGGTTTCATTCCCAACACATTTATTGTTCTTGAATATCATTGGTTGAATTGCCTCGTGATCATGTGCAATCATATTGGGGAAATCCCAATGTTCAACCTAACTTCTGTCTTGAATACCATGAAAGCTTTCTCGCTCGACGTCCAGGTTTAGTGTATTCAAATTTGAATTGTTATGTCAGCTCTAGTGTGTTTAGTAATGTGCTTTGATATTTCTTGGTGACATAATCATCTTCTCAGCAACTAACTCTGCTTGGTGACTAATTCAGCTCTATGTCTTGGTGACTAACTCTGCTCAGTAATTGTTCTACGCTTAACTTGCTATGGTTCAGTGCTCAGTGTCATTGATACTTTTCTTTACCCACTGCCTGCGTTAGTGTATTCTCCTTCTTTACCGATTGTCTTCATTGACTATTATGACTTTGACAAAACTAATGACAACAAACTATCTCATAGGAGTATCAATCTCCCCCTTTGGCATTAGTTGGCATTTTCAAAAAAAAATTCAAAGTCATCAAATTTTTTTGTAACCCCTTATACACATGCTTATTTATCCCTTACCATTTTTTCCTTTATACTATATTATCCCCTTATGTTCTATATTAATACATACTATATTATCCCCCTTTTTTTTGACAAATATGCCAAAATCAAAATTGCTTAGGGCTCGGTAGGATATATGATACCTTATAAAAAATGTGAGCGTAATTCTTGTGTACATTGGCTAGGGATGATTCCCACACATCTTTGAGCGTTTGAAGTATAACAAGTTGAGTAGCAACATCCGTTGGTATTCCAATGATGGTGTCAAGTGAAATACCATTGGGGGGGGTTTTGACCAATTCTCTGGCCTTCTTCAAATGCCTTTGTATGGATTCCATGTGGGGAATCAAAATTTCTTGCAGCTCTAGAAGTTCCATCCTTCTCTTATTCTTTTCTTGTCGTAGTTCTTGCTACATCCCCATCAGGTGTTTCAACCTCAAGTAATAGAATTGTAAAGAAACAAGCTTGGTAGAAATATTTTTTAGCTGCTTGGTTAGCTCGGTCTCAATAGACTCATCTTTCCTCTTGATATCCTTGATAAAGTATGAAATAGAACAAAATTTCTGAAATATTACAAGTATATGAGACAACTTAGTCTCAATCTTGATAGATGCCTTAGAAAGTGATACCTGATCAACTGCAATGTTGTCTAGAATAGATTCAAACATTTTTAGTTCCATCTTCCTTGAATGAATCTTCATCATGTAGTCATTAGTGTCTTGATTTGGATTTTGGAATTTCTCCACTAGTCCTTCTACCTGACGAATGATGTCTTCTATTTAATCAATGGTGGCATCTGGGATAATGTCCTGTAAGAAATCCTTGATGCTTTCCAATACATCAGTTTGCTTCCTCTTCTGAAGTAATTTGTTTTGCATTGCCTTAAGTTTTGCTAGTTCAGCATACTCTGTCATTTCATCATAGTCCATAGTAGATAGGTCGACATTTGGTAAAATGATCAGTTGACTCAAATCTACATGTTTCCTCTTCTTTTATTTCTTCTTCTTTTCTATCTTCTTTGGTAAATGTGATGCCTTTAGTGCATCAAATATTGTCTCTGTTGTACATGTTCTAGCTCTTTGCTCTTCTTGTTTTCTTCCTTCCTTCTTTGCTTCCTCTTTCCCTTTTGCTTTCTTTTATCCTAGTGTGTCCTTTTTCTACTCATTTGTATGTATCTCGACTTCCTTCTGTTACTTTTGTTCCTTTGGTTCATCCTTTTTGGGTTCTTGTTGTTGTGTAATGGACTTGGTTGGGGGAGATGATTCGGTGTTTAGTGCTGCTGGTTTCTCAGTAGTCGTATCTTTCTTGATGTTCTTGTATTTCTCAACTTCATTTTCCTTTTCTTTCTCTATTTCCTTTTGTTAGTCGGTTGCTACATGATCTGTAATCATAATAAATGGATCATTATCACCTTGAGTTGTGTGATAATCAAGTACTTGTTCTAATACAGACTATAGAGTAGTAGCTTTATCATTGATGTTTTGGGTTGCCATAACATTGTCATCTTGTGATGTATCATCTCTGGAATTTTTTTAGTAATATCCTCAATAAAAACTTCATCAATATCAATTGTCAAATGAATAGGATTATTCTTACCTTGATCATCTTTGGCAACTTCGTTGGTTATGTTCTCCTTTTCTTGTTCATCTTGAGATTTAGGCTCTTCAATGTTGAATATCTCTCTCCGTTTTACATCGGTTTCCAACTGTAATCACTCCAAGTCTCCTATCATAATCCTTAAAGATATTTATTTAACAAGGAATCATTTAGAATTTTGTTTCAAGGTCTCCTCAATTTCTTCAACAGAGAGATTTGTTAAATTTATCACAAGAGATCTTTCTCTCATTTGTTTTTCAACATTCATAGCATATTTCCATCTTGCATCTATGTTGTTGTATAACTCAATAGGAAAAAACATGATAACTTCAAGTGGTGTGTATATGAATTTATGTAAATAGTAAACAATTGCATCTTCAATTTCTACCTTGTTCTCTTTTCTTGCTTCATTCATTCGAATGTTCCATACTTCTTCATTGTGTCTAAAATTTCATCTAGACTTCCTGGTGGTGGAGGCGTGTTCTTCACAACTTTGGGTTTGCTCAAATATTCAGTCTATGAGTTAGTGTCTGGTGGTAGCTTGAATTCTTTCCTTGGTCTAGTATTTTCCTTCTTTCCCTTTACATATGTCTTCTCTTTCAGTTCAACATAATTATTCTTTTCTTTTGGTGACGCTGTAGACCTTGTTGATGAACTAGTAGATTTGGGGCTTGGTGAAGGCTTCAATACTTGTGGTTTCCTTCCTTCCACTCTAGAGGTTTCTGCCTCATCTTCTTCATTATCATTTCCTAAATCCTTAGTCATATTAGCACTCATCTTGCTAGGTTTTATTTGAATTTTAGGTACTAAGATACCTTTCTTAATCTTATCCTTAACTTCTTCATATGTTCCACACCTCTTGGCTCTTTTATCAAAAGACTTAGCTAAGAGAGTTTCAATTTGTTGAGATGCAATGTCTATGTCCATCTCATATCCCATAGGATCTAGACATATACTCCTAGGCTTGACTGCGTTGATAATACATGAGTCAGTGTCTACCTTAAAATAGATATAATCATGAAATTTCTCAACTAATTGAGGTGGAACTCTGAATTTAGGATGCATCCTTGTTTGGAATTTAGAGAAGTAATAATTCATAACAATGTCAAGATTCTCTCCTAGACTCTTTACGTACTCACTGATTTGATAAATGAATGGTTTATCAACACTCCATTTCACATTCCCAATAGATGGAAAAAATTTCTCATAGTAAAAGTATATGCATACCACTAGTGAACATAACTTCAATGTATTTGTATTGGCTTTCCTTATAGTGTTCATGTTGTCTTCAAGCTGTTTCAAGAGTACCTCACATAGATCAATCTGCATGTCTTTCTTTACAATCTTGTAATCCAGATCAACATCTCCACAAGGTACGTTGTCCACTCGACATGATTGGAATACTTGGTAGGACAAGATGTTGCATGCAAAATTCAACTTGGGGTCTTCAATCGTAGAAATATTTAGACCTCTCCCATCCCATTTGGCTTTGGTTAGCTCACTCAACTTGATCTTCTCAATCTGTTTGATAGATTTGGTCTTGTCTCCAATCGGGTAACCAGTTATAATATGTAACACATCCTTTGTGATCTTCACAAGTTGATCTAGCCACATACATTATCGTGTACTCAACTAAGTACCATCCTTATCCACTCAGTCTTGAATACCTTCGGGATATGCAGGGCATGTGTCAAACCTTTTGACTCCAGATGAACATGATCACTCTTTAGTTTTCCATCTTTACATAACTTCTGGTAAGATGAATTGATTTCCGCTTCACAAATCTCCTCAAACTTACAATGGGTAAAATTTTGCACATCTTCGATCAATATAAATTTTTTTGGAATGGACAAAAGTGCTCCCATCATGTCTGGTTTAACTGCCTTTGCAGGAGGTAGCTTGTACTTAGAATTTGCAAAATCAACATTCTCAACCACAACTGGGTTTTGAGCTTTCAGGGCCATATCCTCTTGTCAAATACAATAAGTTTTGAACTAGGGTTTGCATCTATTAATTAGTTGCACTAACACAACTAGGGAAACACTACAAATACCTTGAATAAATTCAAATGTGGTCAAATTGGTATAGGATTATGTTCACAATTGCTCAAATCCGCTTGAGGACTCAGTTCTCCAACTATGTTCACACTACTCTAGAAAATGTTAAGTAAAAATGATAGACAATGCAGTCTATATATGGATTTTTTTTCTAGGTTTAGGGTTTCCAATGGTCTTAAAGTAGAAATTAATGCTCCACCGACTTACTTTACCGAATACCTAACTTTACTTTCCTTTTATCGAATAAATATGGATCATAAACTCAACAATATGTATCCAAATGCATCTAAGTATGCTCATATGGATCTCTGCACATATACTAGGAACTGATTTAAGATTTGAATTTAAACTTGCATTTCTTACGCATACCTCTTACCTGATTAGGTAGATTTTGCACTTGATCTGGAGGACAAGGTTCCTTCAACTATTTTTAATTATCTTCCATCATCCATGGTATTTCTTCTCCATGTCTTATTCATCTGATCTCTCATTTCTTCTACATTCACTTTAGGTTTCTCAGATGTTTCTTCCTTAGTAGGAGCTTTGCCTCGATACCTGCAGTCTATGGAAAGTTGACCTAGCTTGTGACAATGGAAGCATGCCATGCCAAGGTTTCTCCAAGATCTTCTATTGTTCCTGCCATGTAGCAACATGAAATTTGCAGCAATGTGCTCATATCTTCCGTAGAATAGACAAGATATCCTTGTGTTATAGTCCCATGGTATGGATATACCATGTCAGTTTCTTGGCATATTCTATCGATTTGGTACCCATTTTTAATTTCTCTTTTGTGATCTGTATTCTTCATATTTGTGGCTATACTTGTTGCAATTATTGCAGTAGCCATCAAACTTTGGTTTTCTTATGTTCTCATTTTTTGATTTGCATTCATGTGCTCGGTGCCCATACTTGTTACAGTTATATCATTGTTCATCAAACTTGGGTGAACTCGGTGACTTACCTCTTTTGCTTTTGCATACGTTTGCAGTATGTCCAGGTTTCCCACAGTAATGGAAACTAGGCTTATTTAAATTTGGTGGGGTAGAAGTTCCTTGACTTTCAGCTTGATTAGAGGACTCTCCTTTCTTAGTAGTTCTCTTACTATTGAATCCTAGTCCAGTCTTGTCTGTCGGTTGTCTCTGACCTTTAAGATGTGCATCCAATGATCTTAGTATTTCTTCATTTCTCTTTAGTATCTCATTTACTTCTCTTTCAGATTTTAGATCTATGGCCAATCTATCAGTTTCACACTTTAGTGCTTGATTCTCAAATGGTCTCCTGGTTGACTCTATATTAGCACTCACTAGTTGATCAATCATATTATAGTGTAATTGCATCATGCTCATGTTCTCACTATCTTTCTCATCTATTCTTGTTTCAAACTGTCTTTTGTCTTCTTCATCTATTCTCAGTGCATTTTCAACTTCTCCCTTAGAGTCAAGTATCTCACTCATTCTCAATTCTTATGTTTCTTGATCTATCTTTTCCAAGTTGAATTGATCGGTGAGTTTCTTGTTCATTTCCATGAGTTCTGCAATGGCAGGATCAACTTCACCATTCAGACTACCCTTAGATGTTTTTTCAAGAGTATCAACATGCTCTTGTGTGGATTTTAGTTTAATGCATAACCGCTTCCTCACTTTTAAGGAATTTTCTAACTTTCTTTTTAGATCTTCAATCACTTCTTGTGCACTCTCCAACTCAAACTCAAGACTATCAATCTTCTTAGATGGCTTGTAACTTTCCATGGTCATGATCTTTACTCTTAGGTGATTAAACCTTTATCTCAAGAGACTAGATCTGATACCAATTGTTGGATTAATCTTATGGAAATGTAAGTGTGAAGAGGGGAGGGGTGAATCAATACTTTAAAAATTTTAACTACTATTCATTCCTTTTCACCAAACTGAATATCATTCATAAAACATTGAAAAACATATAACATAAATTAGAAAACCATGACACATAACACCATGATTTTTGGTCATGTAGAAATCCTTGGTTAGAGGAAAACACTGTGGTGGGGATGGTACCCACAATCCTTCACTTATATAGAATAAAGGTTTCTCAGTTAAAGCTACAATGTTAGCTACTTCTGGTAGCTTACACTACTAGGATTATTATAATCAGTCAAGAGTACAAATGACTTATTCTATCTACCTGCTTAAAATATTTTACAATCTCTCATCTAAAAGATGTACCTGGTTAGAGGATTTACAAAATAACACATGTTAGGGCCTACCCACTGGATGGGATTTATACTCTCCTAACTATTACAAAAACTTATTACAAAAATGTCTTCAAGTATGTATCACTCATAATGCTGTTCAAACTCTTTATGCTCTGCAAGTGCATTACCTCTTACTGCACTCGGTAACTTATTTGTTCTGCACCCTATATCTTCTTCATTCTGTCTTTAGCTCTATCGCTATAACTACTGGTCTCTCTCTCTCTGTAATATTTCTCCTCTTTGTGTAATAATCAACATCCTTCTGTCATCTTCATGTTTTGTTCATTTTATATGATCTTAAGGTGGTTAATCTAATTAGATCCTTCTCCTTCTGCGGTGGAGGTGAAGCGGTGCAAGGTTGGTTTCATTCCCAATGCATTTATTGTTCTTGAATATCATTGGTTGAATTACCCCGTGATCATGTGAAATCATATTGGTGCAATCCTAATGTTCAACCTAACTTTTGTCTTGAATACTATGAAAGTTTTCCCACTTGGCATCCAGGTTTAGTGTATTTAAATTTGAATTTTTATGTCATCTCTGGCATGTTTTGTAATGTACTTTGATCTTTCTTGGTGACATAATCATCTACTTGGTAACTAACTCTTCTTAGTTCCTAACTCTGCTCTGTGTCTCAGTGACTAACGCTGCTCCGTAATTGTTCTTTTCTTAACTCGGTAACTTGCTACTATTTAGTGATCGGTGTCATTGATACTCTTCTTTAGAAACCGCCTTCCTTAGAGTATTCTCCTTCTTTACCAATTGTATATATTGACTATCATGAATTTGACAAAACTAATGACAAAAAACTATCTCATAGGAGTATCATCTAATTCTCTTTCTTGTTGGGTTTCATGGTTGTTCTGTATGATTTATTACCATGTTGACTCCTCCTCCATGGTTAAAAAACCATCATCTTCTATTAAGACATTTAAGAGCTTATCAAAAATATCAATCCTCACAAGTATCTTAGCAACTAGCTCAAACTGAAATTCCTTATCCTCATTTAGGAAGGAGCACTCTGCAACAAGACTTCCTTCTTTAATGAAAACATGAAAATGTTCAGATATTGACATAACCTTTTTAACCAAGCCTTGACTTGACATATTAGAATCAAAATTCACACATAAATTCTCAATGATACTATCAAAAAAATCCTCCTCATAGAACATGTTAGCTTCCATATCTTAAGAAGATACTTCTTTAACTACAAATTCATCAATTTCATCCTTCTATTATTGCAAATTTCATGCTAATGTGACTAGAATCACAACTTCCTTATCTTTCTCAATGAAATAAGGGAGTTCATCAACCCAAATCAATCCATCTTCCCTTTTCTCCTATTATTTTTAAGCCAATGGCAATTGTTCATCATTATGCTCAAAATAAGTAGGAAGCTTAACAAATAAATTAGTTAGTACCTCCTATCTAAATTGGTTATTCTCTTGAGCCTCTACCACTTTATCATCTATCTTTGAACTAACTTTGTTTTCAACTCCCTGATCTTGGATTGTCTTGCATGATATAAGCTTGACTGATTGAGCCTCTAGAATAAGCTTTTTATATGGAATCACTTTCTGAAGCACAAGTTCCTATTTTTTATTAGACTTGCATGGGGTAACCTTGACTTCATTGTGTTGATTAACTGATGAATATCTGATGGAGATGATGAAGACCGAGTGATATTGAGTATCATGATTGTAGAAATGGTTAGATCAGTTGTTGTTTTTTCATTGATGTCAAGCAATTGATTAATTGATTTTTATTATGTTACCATATCTTAGAAGGAGAAGTTAAATGGGTGACAAATACATATCAGACAATGATGAAGTAATGATGTTATAGTTGTTTTCTACTATATATTTGATGTTATCAAATCGATACATTTGATTGATCAAGTCGGGAACTGCAATGAATTATAGTTATAACTAAAAGAGCTACTTTATCAAGCTAGACTGAGTCAGTCGATAGAATGTTATGTGAGTCAGTTACAGTTACTGAGCATCAAGCACTGAAGATGAGTTAGACATCGAGAAGTGAATGAAGTCAGTTGCCGAGTTGCAAATCAAGTTTTATCGAGTACAATATACTGATATTAAATGATGATAAGATTGGATTTAATGTGAATCGATAATGAGCTGGATGAGGAAATGAATTAAATGAATTTTGTTACAAGATCTATGAATGAGAAAATTCAATATGAAAATCTAAGGTGAAGATCAAGCGGTTAAACATAATTATGTAAGTTCTAAGAAAAGTAAAAGTTCTGAGGTAAAAGTGAGATGGTTTACCAAGTTGTAATTTATGAAGAAGATGATCAAACGATTGAGCGCAAATGAAGGAAAACCAAATTAAGGAGATTAAGAGGAAAAATAATGTCTATATAGAGGATGAGAAATACACAGAATAAGAGGTTGGTGAATTGAATAGAGAAGAAGAAGAAGCTGAAGAACAACATTTACGAAGAAGAACAGAGAAAGACAAATTGAAGAATCTACAGTCTGAGAAAGAGATGCATGGAGTATGTGATGCCAGTATTCAGTTGAGCATAAAGGATCTGACACAAGCAAAGTTAGTTTCTATATTTACATATCAAAGTTTACTGTTTCTTATTAATATTTTTAATAGAGAAATCTCTTAACTGAGTGGATTTAACAATCCTATTTGTAAAACCTAGACTTAGGTGACATTCCAAAAGAGTGTTTAAAGAACTCTAACAAGGTCAATCCTAATGGGGTGAAGATCTTAATAGATGTGAGGTAAATCCCCTAAAAGGGACACATTTATCAATTTGTTTGTAATCTTTAACAAGATAAGTTCTTAACCGAGCATACTTCAGAAGGGTACATTTTTATTGTGGGTTACAATTCCCACAGAGGTTTTTCCCAAATTGGGTTCCTCATTGAATTTTGATATCTACATAGTTAATCTGATGTTACTAAGTTTGAATGATTTATTTCATATATGAGATGTATTTCTACTTATGTTATTAATTTATTTGGTGAATTGGTTATTTACTATATTCAGTATTATCGAGTGAATCAGTGAGTTCAATTTTAAGTGTTTAAGTTTTGATTTGTCTGATTCACCCCGCTCTCAGTGGGACCAACAATTGGTATCAGAGCTTTGTTACTCTAAAGTGATAAGTTTAAAAGGACTTGAGTCAAGATCTAAAGATGTAAGAGGGAAACACCAAAGCTGAATAGAGATCAATCCTCTACATGGAAACGTAGAATGAGGTTGCACATGTATAGAGTAGGAGAGTATGCAATTTACTCTCTTGATAATGAATATGTAGCACCGACTACTGCACCTATGACTATCAGTGAGAAAAGATAGAAACAAGAACACACACAAGTTATGATTGATATTGCATCTACACTTACTAACCAGGAATAAGATGATCTTGATGGCTGCACAACTTTGAAACAAATGTGGGATAAGATTATTTTGACCTATGGTGGAGATCATCATGTTTAGAAGGATAAAGCAGAAAGATTGAGAGGAAAATTTGACTCTATGAGGATGAAGGAAGGAGAGAACATAATACAGTATAGTACAATACTTAAGGAGACTATTAATTCTATTAGAGGAGCTGGTGGTATCATAACAAAGGATGATGTTACAAGCACAATGTTGAGAACCCTGCCACCGAGTTATGCTATTCATGTATCTGCTATACAAGAGCTGAGATCTATACCCCAAATGAATGTTTCAAAGGATGCTACTATTAGTAAGTTAACTGCATTTGAGCTAAATGATTTTGAAAATAGTATACCTGCTACTTCTAAGATTGAATCTGCATTTAAGTCTACTTTAAAGATTGGAAAAGCTAGGGAAGCTGCTTCTAGAGATGGATATTTGAGCAGTGCCAGTGAGAAATTTTATAGTTGCACTATAGGACTTGAAGATTTATTTATTGAATGTGATGAGAATGAAAGATAATTTGAAGCTTTTTTGGCTAGAAGGCTACAAAGAGGCAAAGGAAAATACCGAGGTAAGTTACCCTTGAAATGTTTAAAATGTGATAAAGTTGGTCACTTTGCATCTAACTGTCCGGAGAAAGATAAGGAAGAAAAGTAAGATAATAGAGATAAGGACAAAAGAGAAAACAAATTCAGGAGATACAGAGACTAGAAAAACAAAGGTAAGAAATCCTATCATATTGCTAATCAAGGACTGAGTGATGATGATTCTTTTGATAGTAATGATGAAAAATAAGTTATTTATGTTGCTATAAAAGATGATTCTAGTGAAGAACCTAGAGCCCTAATATCACAAGTAAGTAAGAATGAAACATGGATTATATATAGTGGTTGTTCACATCACATGACTGGTGACACACTTAAGTTTATTTCCTTGGAAAAGAATGATGAAGGTTATGTTAGATTTGGTAATGATGTTCCATATCTTGTGAAAGGAAAAGGATCTATAATTCTACTGACCAACACAAGTTGTGATGATGTTTATTCGGTGGAAGGATTAAAGTATAATCTGTTGAGTCTTGCACAACTAAACAATACAGGTCACTGACTGGAATGTCAATATGGAAGGGTGAAAGTATTTGATGAGAAAGATAATCTGATTGCTACTAGAGAACAATCTAAAGGCAATTTATTTTATCTTGATACTTCTATGAAGAGTTTCCTATTTGCTAAAGTTAAAGATGTTTGGTTATGCCACAAAATGTTTTGTAATGTTAATTTTGACAATTTAATCAAAGTGAGTAAGAAGATTAGAGTAAGAGGACTATCGAGACTTGAAAAACTAGAGAATGATATGTGTAGAGAATGCCAAATGGGTAAGATGAATAAATCTAGTTTTGCAAGAAAGACTTATGTTACACAAGGAATTTTGGATTTAGTTCATAATGATTCATGTGGACCCATGATAACTCAAAGTTATTATGGAGACAAATATTTTATTTTATTTGTGGATGATTATTCTTGAATGATGTTTGTAATGTTTTTGAAAGAAAAATCTGATGCATTTCAAATGTTTAAGTGGTATAAGGTCCGAGTTGAAAAAAAAACTAGAAGACAATTGAAATGTTTGAGATCCGATTGAGGAGTTGAGTTTACTTCGGATGAATTTACATTGCTTTGTAATGGGAATGGAATTAAGAGATAATTGTCAGCATCGAGGACACCACATCAGAATGGGATTGCTGAGAGAAGAAACATATCTATTGTTGATTGTGCTAGGACACTCATGATTGAAAAAGGAGTTTCACAAAACTTCTGGAGGGAAGCTGTGAGTACTGCTGTTTATACATTGAACCGAGTACAAATGAAGAAAGGTACTAACAAGACACCTTATGAAATCTGGTATGATCACAAACCTAATGTTAGTTACTTTAAATTTTTTGGGAGAAAATGCTATATTTTGAAAGACTCTAGAGAAGGAAATTTTGATTCAAAAGGAGAAGAAGGGATATTCTTAGGATACTCTACAAGGACTAAAGCTTACAAATGTTTGAACAAGGTTACTAGCAAAATAGTGGAAAGTGCAAATGTAAGAATTGATGAATTTTTAGAAAGGAATGATGAAGATAGTAAGAAAGAAACTGAAGATTATGAGAAGTTTGTATATGTACAACATGATGCCCCTGATACTTTACCGAGAGCACCTACCAAAGAGGAAGATGAACAAGGAGTTCCACAACCGAATGTTGATATTGAAGAACCAAGAGATATCGAGCCTAGTTTTCTAAAGTATGTGAGAAGGCACCATTTCTCGAGAAAGATTATTGGAAATAAGGAAGCTGGAGTGATGACCAAAAGAAAGGCTAGAGACAATACATATTTGATATCTACGTTTGAGCCTAAGAGAGTTAAGGATGCACTAGATAATGAATATTGGATGAAAGCAATAAAAGAAGAGTATGATCAAATTGAGAAGAACAAGACATGAACATTAGTACCCAGGCCCAAAGACAAAAATATTATTAGTACTAAATGGATTTTCAGAAACAAAATGAATGAGTATGGAGAAGTTATAAAAAATAAAGCTAGATTGATTTGCAAAGTTTATGCACAAGAAGGAATTGACTATGGAGAGAATTTTTCACTTGTTGCTAGACTGGAAGGAGTTAGAATACTTTTATCATATATTTCTTACAAAGGATTCAAGGTATATCAGATGGATGTTAAGTCTACATTTCTTAATGGGATACTTGAAGAAGAAGTATACATTGAGCAACCTAAAGGATTTATTGAGAACTCAAACAAGAACAAGGTATGTAAGTTACATAAATATTTATATGGTTTGAAACAAGCACCCTGAGCATGGTATGAGAGATTGCACTCTTATATGATCAAAATAGGATTTCAAAGAACAAGTGATAACAATAATGTTTACTTGAAATGTGACAGTGATAATAAAGTTTTGATTGCTGAAAATTTTGTTGATGATATTATTTTTGGAGGCAATGACACTTTATGTAAAGGATTTGTTGATGAAATGAGAAAAGAGTTTGAGATGTCAATGATTGGAGAGATTAATTTCTTTCTAGGTCTACAGATACAAAAAATTACTGGAGGAATCTATATTACACAAGCCAAGTATATCAAGAGATTCTTAACACTTTTGGTATGGAAGATTCCAAACCTGTTGGAGAACCCATGGTTATTGGATGTAAATTATCTAAAGAGGATGAAAAACAAGAGGTGGATAATACTCTTTATCAATCCATGATTGGTAAATTATAGTATGTTGTTCACAATAGACTTGATAGAGCACACACTGTTGGAATTTTTGCAAGATTTTCTTTTAATCCAAAGGAAACACATATGTCTGTAGTAAAAAGAATTTTGAGATACCTGAAAGGCACAAAAGAGTTTAGTTTATTATACAGAAAAGGAGGTAATTTTGATATGCAAATCTAGAATGATGCACATTGGGCTGGAAATGTTGATGACATTAAAAGTACTAGTGGAGGTGCATTATTTCTAGGTGAAAGATTGGTTACATGGCTAAGAAAGAAACAAAGTTGTATTTCACAGTCTACTGCCAATGCTGAAAATGTTGCGGCTGCTATGAATTGTTCAAACATAGTATGGATTAAGAAATTACTTGAAGGTATGCAAGAAGAGATCACAGATTTGATTACTATTTTTTGTGATAACACAAGTGTTATTAATATATCAAAGAACCTAGTTATGCATTCAAAGACCAAGCACATTTCTATCAAGTATCACTACTTGAGAGAACAAGTTCAAGAGAAGAATGTGAAATTGGAATATGTTAATTCAAAGGAATAATCGGCTGATATCTTTACAAAGACACTACCTAAAGATGATTTTGAGTATCTCAGAGGTAAATTAGGGGTTCTTCCCCTATCCAATTTTCACTAAAGAGCATAAGGCATGCTGCATCAATTCTATATTTCATTAGAATATCTATTTCTAAATTGATGTTAGTATGACACACTTTAGGTGATTCCTGAAGTTGTAAAAAGAATTTTTTATGTAATGATTTATGAGTACATGTTAGGTATAATCCACTACTGGAAAAAGTTTTAAGGAGTATGAATTTTTGGCATTGTTATCAAAGAGGGAGAAGAATGAACTGCTAATATTTAATCATGAAGGAGATTCAAAATGTATGTTACAGAAACATAAGATTTATCCAAGAGGGAGATTCAAATTAGAATATCAAAGTGGAAACAAAAATATCAACTTAGAGGGAGTACAATTATGTATTTGAGAGATTCCATCATTAATTGCTATAACATAGTTATAGTGGTTGCCATCAATGCCAAAGAGGGAGATTGTTGATTAACTGATGAATATCTAATGGAGATGATGAAGACCAAGTGATGCCGAGTATCATGATTGTATAAATGGTTAGATCAGTTGTTGTTTTGTCATTGATGTCAAGCAATTGATTAATTGATTTTTATTATGTTACTTGTTAAAATAATAATAACAAAATATAGAGTTAGGAAATTGTTTAACCAATGAGAAAGGAAAAGAGAGTTTACCATGAATAAACACAAAGCTAGGAGCATTCACCAAAGCACAATGAAACAAGGAGACAATATTTTGAAGGGGGAAAAGCATAAAAAAAACCCCGTGATAAAATTATGAATGGGCAAAAATAATGCCTAGAAAGAGAGAGAGAGAGAGAGAGAGAGAGAGAGAGAGAGAGAGCTA
>MU227106.1:313230-336359 GCA_018584345.1 Thuja plicata
TGCCACATGTCATAAGTGTGTGAGCCAAGTGTAGGATTCCTCATAAGGAGGAATATCTAAGAATAATAAAGGATACCTTGGTTTATCCTAGTAAATATAACAACCAAGGAAAGATTAATTCTAACATTACCATATCTTAAGAGGAGAAGTTAAATGGGTGAAAAATACATATCAGACAATGATGAAGTAATGATGTTATAGTTGTTTTATACTATATATTTGATGTTATCAAATTGGTACATTTGATTGATCAAGTCAGGAATTGTAACGAATTAAATTTATAACTGAAAGAGCTACTTTACCGAGCTAGACTAAGTCAATCGATAGAATGTTATGTGAGTCCATTACAGTTACTGAGCACTGAGCACTGACGATGAGTTAGACACCGAGCAATGAATGAATTCAGTTACTGATTTGCAAAGCAAGTTTTATCAAGTACAATATACTGATATTAAATGATGATAAGATCAAATTTAATGCGAAGTGATGACGAGCTGGATGAGGAAATGAATTAAATGAAGTTTGTTACAAGATCTACGGATGAGAAAATTCAATATGAAGATCTAAGGAGAAGATCAAGAGGTTAAATATAATTATGTAAGTTCCAATAAAAGTACAAGTTATGAGGTAAAAGTGAGATGGTTTACTGAGTTGTAATTTATGAAGAAGATGATCGAACAACTGAGCGCAAATGAAGGAAAATCAAATTAAGGAGATTAAGAGGGAAAATAATTTCTATATAAAGGATGAGAAATAAATAGAGAATAAGAGGATCGTGAATTGAATAGAGAAGAATAAGATGCTGAAGAACAACATTTACCAAGCAGAATAGAGAAAGACAGTTTGAAGAGTCTACAATCTAAGAAAGAGATAAACAGAGTATGTGATGCCAGTATTCAATTGAGCATAAATTTTTTGACACAAGAAAATATCGTTTCTATATTTAATGATCAAATTTTACCATTTCTTATTAATATTTGTAACAGAGAAATCTCTTAACTGAGTGGATTTAACAGTCCTATTTGTAAAACCTAGACTTAGGTGACATTCCAAAAGAGTGTTTAAATAACTCTAACAAGGCCACTCCCAACAGGCTGAAGATCTTAATAGATCTGAGATAAATCCCCTAATAGGGTCACATTTAGCAAACACATTTGCAATATTTAACATGATAAGTTCTTAACCAAGCGTACTTCAAAAGGGTACATTTTTATTGTGGGTTACAATTCCCACAGAGGTTTTTCCCAAATTGGGTTTCCTCGTTAAATTTTGATGTCTACAGACCTAATATGATGTTGCTAAGTTTGAATGATTGATTTACATATATGAGATGTATTTTTCCTTATGTTATTGAGTTGTTTGGTGAATTGGTTATTTACTATATTCTATATTACTGAGTGAATTAGTGAGTTCAATTTTAAGTGTTTAAGTTTGATTTGTCTGATTCACCCCCCTCTTAGTGGGATCAACGCATTGCAACTACTGTTGAATTTTGATGAGGCATCAAGAACATTTACAATTTTTGATTTTGGACTTTTTTCAACTTGGGAAGAAACCTCTTGCACATGGGCATGAAAATTTTCTCCTTGATTAGGCAACTGCTCACCAAGTTCTTCCTTATCCCCTTGTTGCTAGAAACTTTTAAATATACCCATGCTTTCTTCATTATCAAAAACATACAAAGGAAGCTCACTAAATAAATCAGGCATTAATTCATGTTGATCACCATTTTATTGATGTGTACTTGGTTTCTCTAGCTTGTTAAGCTCATCATTATGCTATGAAAAATATGATTTCTCCTCTTGACAAGAAGTAGGTGTTTGGGATGGCTGTCCCTAAGGAATAATGGATTGATTTTCTTCTACATGCTGATTTGAAACACAATGATATGATTGTGCCTTTACCTTTTCTTCTAGCTTTATAACTGTGGAAAGTAAGGCTTTCATTACCTTTTTTTGATCTTTCAACTCCTTTTCATGAAACTCTTCATGTGCCTTCAACTCCTGCTCATGTTTATCCCTTTGGAATTTTAACTCTATCTCATGCCACCTATATTGCTCCACTAAGTAATTCTTATTACTTTGATCTTGATGAGCCAAGACCTCTTGTTCATGCAAATTAGCTTGATAGGAACATTCTTCTAGTTGCAAATTTATTTCTTGCTGGGAATATGATTCTCACTGGAACTCAGATTCCTGCTACCTCTTAAAGTCATCAATCTGCATGATCAAGTTCTACACCATATTTTTCATATTATCTTGTTGCTTCATAAAGTTTTGAAAACTTTTCTAAGCTTGAGGATCTTGAGATTGATAAGGAAATTAGGTAGGAACATATTGGTTATGATTTGGATATGAGCAACTCTCATGATATGGTGGTGGGTATTCTGATTGTCCATAATAATTTGACATCTTTATTCATATGAAGGATAGAAATCAGAATGTAAATTGAGATTTGAACATACCCAACACTTGATCTTATGAAACTAATTGATTGAGTCTACAGAATCGCCAGATATGCAAAAAAAAAGACCTCTCAAAGGTCTGAACTTGCTGGTAGCATATCAAAGCCAACAAGAATTACAAGAATATTCTTTGACTGGGTCCCACTAGGCGTGCCAAAACTGTTGAGACTTGAAATTGTACCCCCTTAGTATCTTTATTTGAAGGCTAGTCTTGAGGATTCTAGGAAAACATGGAAACACTCCGAAGGTGGTGGTATTTCCTATGGATGGAGTGAATCTCCAGATTCTAGGCTGGTTCCTTCTTGATATATCACCTTCATAAACCTTGAACCAAAAGGGAAAAATTGGATGGGGAAAATGGAGAAGATATATGTAGAAGGGGAAAACTTAAACAATCTACTCTATTAGGTGATGCACCAAGGGTGATGCAAAGGCAATCCAACACCAATCACAAATGAGCTCTTGAAAGAAGATTAGTAGAGGCAAATGACACAAATTTAATGATTGGAAACCTCATGTATCAGTGTTTCATAAGGATTGTTCAAAGTTTCTTTCAAGTATAGGCTAGGAGGATGAGAAATCTTCACACTTAACTAGATAAGGGATAAAATCAGAGAAACCACAACTTATAACCTACATAAGGAGCAATTATATCCATTCAACGATGCTAATAGAGACATGAACTTGTATAATTCAAAGGATAAATAAATTACAAGTAGATATCAAATCCAAAACTGCATACAATGAAGCAAATTCAAAGAAGGTCTACAAAAACTATGATCTTTATTCAATGCTCAAAAGGAAGTGCTATCATACCATTACAATTGGCTCCATAGCCTTCAAGAAAAGTAGAGGATCTAAATAACTTCTTCTATTCCTTTTGCAGATGCGAGAACCTTTAAATTCTATACTAAACTTTCTATTTAAAGGAAAATAAACTCTAACTCCAAATCTTTACATCAGATTAAATCTACATGAACTCTCTGAGCAGTTGGAAGATTAGGACCCTAAACTATAGAAAGGTAGGAGAAAAGAAAGCATGCTACAATTTTGGCCCCAAAAAGCATGCAAAAAATTGAGGTAAAACCCTATGCCCTTTGGTTTTGACTAAGTGATATATCATCTGAACTAGAGTCAAGCTGAACTTAGTTGTTTTAAAACTCACCGTTTAACCCTTGTGACTAGTATGCAAAAAGAGAGGGTTTGATTTAACAGAATCATGGTTGAAACCCTTGTCGAACCTCTACATGAAAGCATAATAGAATTTGCCACCTTTTCCATCATTTGGAAAAATTCTAACAACCTCTTTGACTTTAGTCAGTTACCTTTTTGCTGTGATGTAGTAGTATTTTCCTTTACTTTAGGCCGATTGATGCTTTAAGACTGTCACATCAACCTCACTTTCTACATGTCTTTATTTGATTCAGGTTGTGAGCCCCCTTTATCTTTCTTACCACCATTTGGAATATTCCTTGGCTTGGACACACATCACCATCCCATGATCCCGTGGCTTTTAAAAAAAAATCTCCCGAGCTACTTTCTTAGCAGGATCATGAACGCCGTTGGATATGATCGCCTTTTAGTCTCTTATTTAAGCGCTTCTAAGCCACCAAACCCTACATCTTAGTTTTTCATTATCCCTCTATGTTTCTGTCTCTTCTTCTATCAAAGCATGGGATTATGACCTTATACCATCTATTCTACTGGCCCACTATGTTCTTTTCTTTGCTTGATGATGTGGTGCTCCCTCATTATCCTATGGTGTTTCTCTCTCTTCTTCTCTCAGAGCATGGGATTATGACCTTCTACCATCTGTTCTGCTGGCCCACTATATTCTTTGGTTTTCTTGGACACGTGGTGCTCCCTCTTTATCCTATGATGTTTCTCTCTCTCTCTCTCATGTGTGTCAGACCATGAGATCACAAGCTTGTAACACCTGTCTAACTGGACCCACTTTTTTCTTCACTCTTCTCAGATATGTGTCACTTTGTTTCTATCCCATGATGTTTCTCTTTCCTCATCACTGGGATTGTGGGATAGCGACAAGATACCACCTGGCTTCTCTAGACCCACTATGTTCTATGCTTTTTTTAGACATGTGGTGATCCCTCGCGATCTCATGAACTTTCTCTTTTATTATCACTAGGATCGTGGGATAGTGACGAGCCACCATTTTTCCTCTTTAACCAGCTTGAACTAGCTATGTGGAATCATATGATTACTTAGTTGCTTGATGCCACACTGCTATGTGGCATCACCTTTCAATCCTTCTATGTTTCTCTCTCCTTGACCTTTCAGACTATGATATTATGAGCTTGTGCCACCTGTCCATCTCACCTTGCTCGGGTCCACATAATTTACCTTTTGACTGCCAACTTGTCCAGCACATGACCTCTTAGCGCATGAATGTCTACCAAAAGGTGCTTTCCTTTGGATACTTTTTACTTGCATGTTGGGGTGTAAAAATGAATCATTAATTACTCACACTATGAATGTGGGATAAGTCATTATAGGCCTTTCTCTACTCTGCTCTCCACCGCACATTCTAACTTGTTTATCTCTGTTTGGTTCCACCCAATCTCTGCACCTGATTCTGAAGACATCATGGAAGCTATGTGGCATCATCTATTACTTAGTTTCTCGACCCCACACTGCTACGTTGCATCACCTCACAATCCCACTTTGTTTCTCTCTCCTTGGCCTGACAGACCACAAGATTACAATCTTGTGCCACCTATCCATCTCGCCTTGCTTGGGTCCAAAAAAATTACCTTTTGACTGCCAACATGTCTGCCACATGACCGCTTAGCATGTGAATGTCTTCCAAAAGGTGCTTTCCTTTAGCTACTTATTACTTGCACATTGGGGTATGCAAATGACTCATTACTTACCCACACTGTGAATGTGGGATATATTATTATAGGTCTTTCTCTTCTCTACACACCCACTGCGCATTCTAACTGGTTTATCTCTATTTTGTTCCACCTAGCCTCTATGCCCGAGTCTGAAGACATCATGGAAGCCTTCCCAAGGACTGTGTTACATTCTCCATCAGCATGCTGGGCCCAAAATCTTATAGGAGCCCATTTAAATCCACGTGCTTGTTCCCTGTCTGTAGATGAATTGCTCCATGGTGAGGCATTTGGGTAACATAATCCATAATGACTTCCACCAGTGAGCCTAGCATAGGGATGATAGTAGAAGATATCAAGTTTCTTAGTCACAAAAAATAAAATATTTGAACAAAAGAACAAAAGAAGCACCTAAGATAATTCATCTCGCTCAGTCATTGTCAGAAGAGGAGAAACAAGACTCCACCTAGTTCTTTAAGGACCAAAAAATAAATTTTGCATGGTCTTATTCTAATATGCTAGGGTTGGACCCATACTTGATCATGCATCATTTATCAATAGCACGTGGAGTAAAACATGTCAAACAAAAGATAAGAAAAATGCATCCACATATCACATTGTTGATAAAGGCTGAATTAGAAAAGTTGCTAAAAGTTGGCTTCATTAGAGATATTGCTTGTCTTGAATGGATCTCTAATATAGTACCAGTATCAAATCCTGATAAATCTATTATAGCTTGCACAGAATTTAGAGATCTTAATAAAACATGCCCTAAAGACGATTTTCCTCTACCAAACATAGACATGATAGTAGACTTGACAACGGGCTATGAAATGATATCACTCATGGATGGTTTCTATAGATACAAAAAAATCAAGATAGCACCATAAGACTAGGATAAAATAGCCTTTACTTGTCCATGGGGTACATTCTATTGGAATGTTGTGCCATTTGGGCTTAAGAATGCCAGGCTACTTATCAGAGGGTGATGACAAGAATCTTCTACGACATGATGCATAAAAAATGGAAGATTATATGGATGATACATTTGGGAAATAAATTATAAGGAAGGATCATTTGAAGGATTTAAGAAAAATATTTCATAGGATGGAGCATTTCAGGCTACGATTAAATCCCAAGAAATGCGCTTTTGGAGTGACTCTAGGGAAACTCCTAGGATATATTGTTTTCAACAGAGAGAATCAAAGTTAAAAAATCATGGAGATGCAACTACCAAAGACATAATTCAATTGAGGTCCCTCCAAGGAAAATTGCAGTCAATCAGAAGATTCATATCCCAATTAATAGATAAATCACAACCATTAACAAAATTACCGCACAAAGGTATTACTTTCCAGTGGGACGAAGCATATGAAAAATCATTCAACAAAGTACATAAGTATTTGGAAAACCCTCCTATCTTGATGTCTCCTATTCAGGGTAAACCATTGTTACTATATATTTCAACAACTAAAACATCATTGGAAGCATTATTAGCACAACAAGATGAAACATGAAAAGGGGGGTGTAAGAAGTTGGGTCCCAATTTAGTGGAAGTCTTTGGGGTGAAAAAATTACCACTAGAAATGAGAATCTGATTTTAAATAAATGGGCACCCATAGGTTCAGGTGCCCGAACTGTAAAAAGTAAAACATGCGCTCATTTACGCATGGACGCCTGAGCCTAAACAGGCGCTCGATTTTTACAAAATGAGCACCCATTTCTTACAAATTGTGTGCTCAATTTGAAAATGTATATATTTTTAAAACAATTTTTCTATTTAGTTTTACTGTCTACAAAATGGAGTAGCGGTTTGGAGCATACATGTGTCCGATTTTAGCTTCCCCAGTGACCCCCTCAATCAATTTGAGCATACTACAAAATTGAAAGCATTGATAGTCAAGGAGATGGAACTTAAAGCATAGGAGGATAGAATTAGAATGACATTTCTAGAATTACAAGGATTATTGACTCCATACATGGATATGATCCAAGCATATCTTAAGAAAGATGAAGTGTTGATAGGTAATCCAGATACGAGTATGATTTACAATATGGAGGATCTGGCTTTAGGCTTACACACACATCAAATTTCCTTGAAAAAAACTAAAAGAGTTATGGGAGAAGTCACTTGGCACTCCAAAGGTACATTTCAAGATTATCTTTGATAAATTGTAAGGTTTGAATACCTTTGCATATACATTTTTGATCATAGTTTTTAGTATTATTGTAAAAAAAGGGGAATATATATAGTAGAAAAGAGTATATAGAGTATGTCATCTATGCAGTTATAGATTTAGGGGGAGTATGTAAGTAGACATGACCAAGGTTTTGCCATAAAGAGGAGAATGATAATATCAAAATGATGAGAAATGACATTGATAATGATCCCATAAAGAGTATGGTTGTTATTGCTAGTAATTTAGTACATAGGTAAGTAAGTTTTGTGTGAGTGCATGATGTTCTACCAAAAGGTAGACAATTTAACCAATCGATAACTATAAGTTACGTAGAATAGGTGAACATAAAAAAAGGTGAACAAGAGAATAGGTGAAGGTAAAATTAGTTAAAGAATTCAAGGAAACTATTGATACACTAGAAGGTTTAGAGACAACAAGTGAACTAAGTTTTGTGACCCTTCCACTTAGGTCACACTGGTAAAGGACATTAGTGAAGATACTACCAACCAGTCATTTCAGTGAACAGGTAAAAAAAAGGTTATTGAATAGTTTTATTCAATTGATCGAAGCGATTATGACAGTGTAACATTCAATAAATCTAGACACAAGGAAAAATGTAGTACACTATTTCAAGAGTTGAATAAGTTAATTTATTGGCAGTTGTGTACATATATGATTATAAATTCAAGGCATATTCTAACCAATAAAAATGAAGAAATATTTCACATTTGATAAAACAAGTTGATGATTATTATGGATGATGCGGTGAGATTGTAATATTTGGATCAGTTTTTTATGATTGAAAAAGTAATTTTGGAGGGAAACAAAAAACCTAATTAGGTTTTCAATCAAAAGTAAAGGCTATAAGAAGATATCTACTGTTATTATGAAATTATGAAAAAAGTATGAAGAATAGTTGAAGTGTTAGATCTGTTGGATGATATCAGATTTGGATACTATTCATGCTGTTGATACTCATGTTTTATCACTGCTATCAACATATGTTTCTGTGAAGATGACAGATTTGTTACTTGACTGGCAGAAGTGTACAGACACTGTAAGGATGTTTTAGAATGATTGAATTTGGTTATATGAAGAAGGATGTGTTTTGACCTTATCCCTAAGGTTTCTTGGATTTATGTTACATATTGAGGATGTTATAGTTGATTTAGTGAAGACTAGTTTCTGGACTGTAACTGTGATGCTTGACAGAGCAGGTCTTTGTGTTTTGGGTATATCTTACTGGAAAAGATATTTCAGATGAAGCAAAATTATTGGAGGACTATAGAAATATTTTGGAATAATGGGTTGTGTTCGATTGTTGTGTGATAACAAGTGACATCATCTATGGCGTGTATTCTGGAGGAGACCTATTTGGTGGCCGACTTCATACATGTAGCGTGTAATATGAATTGTGAGCATGGATTGCGAATCTGGGAGTATAACTGATGGATTGTATTTGATGTTTACTTGTTTTAGGTATCATGTGTATTTTAGCAAGGGGCTATATAATTATCTATATATTGGGAAATACTAATTGGCTGACCTAATTAATTAATTGTGTATTAGGAAAGCTTAACTGGCTGACCTAATGTATTATTGTAATAGGGTATATATGGGTGATCTTTTATTTTGGAAAGATGTGGTAGATGAAGAGATTGAAAAGAAAGAGAAGTGAAAGCTGCGAGGCTTGTTTGGCTGCTAGATGTAGAGCAGAGTTTGCGATAGGAATACTTCATTGGAACTGACCAAGCAAAGATAGTTGCTATCAGACAATTCACTGGATGGTATATTTTCTATATACACTTGTTCAGATTGTGAATCCTTGAGGGTGGCTTTAAAATTCTTTGGGCAGTGAGCCTACTAATTTTCTTGACTCCTAACAAGGTCTATCTCCTAACAGGGACTGTGTACTGTAATGTTGTAATAAGCTCCTAATAGGGATAAATATTTTAACATGGATACTATACTCTTTTGACGGGACTTTGTGACTGGGTCTACCAATAGATGTAAGTTTTCACCAGGTATCGGGGTACCGACAAAATTTTCCTGTAAAGGTTGTTTGGGGAATAAATTCTCTAGGCCTTCAAGCACGTGAGAGTCGAGTCTTGATAGTGTGGGAGCTAAGTTAGGAGTGTGACTATTTTTTTTGAGGGGATAGCTAGTTTTCTTGGCTCGTCTTCTCTAGGGATTTCAGTAAGTCAGGGTTTCCTGCAAGCATTTGGACTATCAAAGAAACTTCAAAAGATACGCTAGTGTTAGAAGTATTCCATTCTACGTATAGTTGTGCAAATACATTTAAAACATCAACCAAGCTCTAACATGCTACACTAAAATACTGAATACACGTAGAACCATCAGTTCATATATATCCAATAGCGAGGGAAAAGAAGGTCATTAATCTACTTAAAATATTAGAGCAAGGGACATTAGAAATATATAGAACAAAAGAGTATTAACTCAGAGATAAGAAGACCAAAAACAACATTGTGAGAATCCTTCCTTCTTCATTAATGGTTTTCCAGCAGCACTGTTGCATACAATAATGGCTCCAAGGGAGCATTTATATACTGAGAGCTTCTAAGAACTAAGGAGCATTGAGCTTTGCAACTACTAGAAATGAAATGTTGAAAGTGATATAGCTATGGACTGCAAAATCATCAATTCTGCCGACCCTTGGAATGAGGTCAGACTTATTACTTATACACATGTGTTTTCCCTAAAACTAACCTAACTTAACTTTACACTCAACAATAAAATACAATTTTCGGTGGCTGATACTACCTGCACCATGTTACAACAACCTTGAAAAGAACAGAGGTCTGACATGTTAGAATAAGAAGACAAGAAAAGAGGTATGGAAGAATCAGCCTCGAGAAGAGAGCTAGAGGGAGAATAGAAGAAATTTAATCCCCCAGGGATTGAGGCTACATGCATCATCAATGAAAAAGTGGCTCACTATCTCCGATGCACCAGGTGTTATGCCAGAGTGACGCCTTGGGAAGACCATCTGTCAGAACCATCCCCCGAGTCGACGTGCCTTGTTGGGGTCACCTACTTTTTAACACCCTTATTAAATGCCTGATAATGATCGGTTGGGTCCTGGGAACTTGGATGCGGATCATCAAAGAATGAAAAATTTATTGGATCTGGGACTCCGGGATCTGGGACCTTGCGCTCAAAGAATAAAGAATTTTCAAAGTACCCTACTGATGAAAACCTCCAGAATTCAGAGGACCTTATTACTCCTTACTATTTTTGAATGTTTCCAGGAGCTGGGTGATTCCATCCTCATCAATTTCCTTGAGGCCAGCCCAATGATACTTGGCCACCTCCACCTATTCACCCATATCCGAAGTATTTTCCTTGATTTCTTTGGCCATTTTTGCCATGTCATGAGCCTAGAGCACCATGTGTGTTATATGTGTCATTTTTGCTCTGTCCATTCCCTCCAGGGATTGGTATCGAGACTCCATTAGATCATCATATTTTCCCACAACGTATTCCTCCAGAGTACATGTTTCAGTACTAAAGGGATTGACTCCCAAAACCTTTGAAATAAATGCCTTGTATAAATTTAAAGAATAGTCCACCTTTGAGACTTTGTTCCACAGGGTCCCTACCAGTTGCTTGGTTATCTCAAATGTGAGATCAAGTCTGGAGTGCTAGGTCTGGACAAAGTCAAAGGACTCCTCTCCCAAAATTCCATCCTCGGAAACAATTTCCTCCCCGATGCTCATGAGTTCCCCTAACTCACTTATCCATGCCTCGTATTTCTTGATCTCTCCCTCCCAGATGGAAATAGTGGTTTTGGCTTGGTGTAAAACATTACTGGTTGCGTACAGGTCCAGGAGTGTGGCCACTAGGAAATGCCAGACATTTCCCACCTGTTCAGTTACCCAATCATTAATTGCATGTGATTTCCTCTTCATTCCTCTAAGCACATCTATGTCACTCTGTGGGAGTGGTGCTCCAGATGTGGAAGCTTCTGTGGAAATGGCAGTGATAGGCTGCACAAGTTCTATCAATAGCCCAAAAAGATTTGTGTTCTTTTCCTTCTCTTATTTGAATTTATGGGCTTCCTTCTTGTAGCGGGCTTCTACCACCTTGGCTGCTTCTTTTAGTAGGTCCAACTCACCCTGCTTTCCCCTCTTCCCTAGAGATATCTCTGTGATTGGATAATATTTGGCCTTTGCTGTCACCGCATCTGCCTCTAGGGGAGGTGTTGTGACTACCGCAACTGTGTCTCCACCCAGTCCAGTCTGAAGGGTATGGACTGTCCAAGCTTTATTTGCCTTGGGGGGATTTTGTGCTTGTGTCATCATCTCCGCCAAAGAGAGATGGGCCTTGGCCGGTGCTAGGGCCTTCCTATTTCTATAATCCACCAACCATTGTGGTGGTAGGGATGGCCTTGCTGCTAGAATTTGATCCTATAAATCCCCTCCAGGGTTCTGTTACGCATCCCCAATAGTTTGAGTCTCTCCATACTGTTTCCCTATATCTTCGGGTTCACCGGCACTATCCACCTTAGTGGAATTAGGATCATTCACCCTAGTGTCTATGTCTTTAGCAGTGTCAGCCTCGACATCTGTATCTTCAGGGTTCTGCCCCTCACCTTGCTGTTGTTGCTATCTTTCATCGGCTCCTTCTGCTGGAATGTTCTCCTTCGTTGGTGTATTTTCTGGAGGTGGTGGAGGTATCAGGCTAAGATTCAACATTTGGGCCACTATGATTACCTCACCAAATGTTAACCTCTTTGGGGTAGGAGGCAACATCTGGAGCATGGCGGCTGAGGTTACTGTTGCCCCTATAGGTCCAATTCTCTCAGCAGTTGCCAATTGCTCATTCTGTACTTGCCTTTCCTTTGTGGTGTTGCTCTTTGGGACCTATATCTCTAGAACATTGGAGACATTTATCTTTTCTTGTTCCTTCACCCCTTCTTCCTGGCCTTCCTACTCCATGGAAAATTCTTTCTCCAGGGTTTCTTTTTCCACAAGAATCACCACTTCCTCCATGGCAGCTATCTCCTCTACTTCCTTCTTGATATCCCCTTGTAGTTCTACAAGCTCATCTTCCCTGAACATGTCATCGAAGCCATTGTGTGGAGGGGAGGTCTTCGGGGGTTCTTCAAGTTGATTATCCAGCTCTGGAGAGTCTGAGGGAATAATTTTTATTTTAGGGATGCTGGGCATCCTAAGTTCTGGCTCCACCTTCGGCTGAGGGATACTTGTCCTTTTCTTATTTCTCCTGGTTACCAAAGGGGGATCAATATACACCATAGATGCTCACTCTTCCTCCACTCCGGTCCCTACCGCTCGGACCATTAGTTTTTCAAGTGAGGGAGAAGTGGAAGGGCAGACCGGTCTGACCATAATAGATGGGATTGCCAACTGGGTGATTAACTTTTCTTTCATGTGTTGGGTTGCCACTAGAGTTTGCTTCATTTTTCCCATCATGAGAACCACAGTCGGGACTTGAGATGGGGTCCCCATTTTCCTCTTTCCTCTATCCTCACCCTGTGAGGAGGTTCTAGCCCTAGAAGTTTAACCTCACACAAATGGGCCAACTTTACATGTACTTATCGAGCATGCCTTTTTGAAATACGCATGAATGCGCTCAATCACATCATGGGTGAGGTCTTCTATTGTTGGACCCTCTTGCGCATCCCAATCCACTAGAGGGAGGGCTATTTTATCTACTAATTTTTCTTTATATTGCGGGTTCACTGTGGACCCAGTATCCAAAAAGTCATCCAGGAACTTTTGAAGCTTGAGCCTCTTCATCATTCCCATTGTCATCTGGATGAAATGCTGATTCTGGACTTCGAAGTCATCCTGGCAGTCTTCCCAAAAATCTTCCATGTGATACTCATGGGGTTTGATGCCCGGGGAAGTGCCATCGCTATTTTTCCTAGCGAATCAAAATTATTCCACTCTAGATAAAACTCTGTTAGCCCCAGACTTTTGAGTTCATTATCTGCCTCCTTCGCTATAGCCAGACTACAAGAGTAGTTCCCACAAGTGATTGGGAATATGACATTTGTCACCTTCTTCATTGTGAGGAGGGCATGTAGCTCTAGGATCTTCATGTAGTACTCTAAAAGAATTATTTTATCCCCACAATGTTAGGGTAATAAATAGGGCTTCTCAGAGAAGACAGTCACCCGAATGTATGTATGCTGTTGAAACTAAATGCAATAAAGGCCATAAGTTCTAACCAAGTCCATTGCTTCTTTGGAGAGCCAATATCTGACATCTCGAGTAGGTGTGAGGAGGTTGTAGTAAATGAAGGAATCATTCACTCGGTAGAAGCTGAGGACACTAGCCTCCCATTGGATCTGTGGGAAGTAATCCCAGGGAGCATTCTAGCCTGTGCAAGTTCCAAGCACACCTGTTGTAAGTAATCCCCAGGTCACGAGTTGTTGTTGCGCTAGTGCTCACAAAACATAAGATGTCATGTAAAATTTGGAGGACTTGGTGACCTGGAGAAATTGGGAGTCCACATGATTTGCAATGATAGTGTCCCAATCAAATTTTTTCTTACCATAGGTGGTGCCAAAAAATATATAGTACATCCATGCCAAGAATTCTCAGGCATGGGACTGTCCAAAGACCCTGCATAGTGCAATGATCGCCATCTATATGCTTTCTTTAAATTCAGTCTGGGGAATTTCTAGCTTCATCTTTTTGAAGTATTTCCTTGGCACCTTAAGCCATTTGTTATTGAGATACTGCCAGGCCACGTGTTCTAACTTCTAAAATTCTTCCAAGGCCAGAGCCCAGGTGAGAACGACTGCATCATCAAATTGGGGAACCCCAGCCCCGCCTAAAAATTCTTGGCATCCAGAGACACCATAGGTGTTGGGTATCTGGTTGGAACTAGGGCGGTGAGCATGATAGCCTGGACGAATGTATTATAGTGTCCACCAAGGTGAGGATGAGCTCCAGGGCTTGCACGAAGCAAGGGAAGCAAGCAGCTTTGAGGATCCTAGAGTTGGCCACATTGAGGGCCAATGGATATCTAGCCGTCCATTGTATGAACATAATTTTTACCAGGGCCTGCATTTCGGCCCACATTCTGACATTGGTGTCGGTGATCAACTAAAGTTTGGAACCAATCTTTGATCCCACAGTGGTGTCTCCCTTTAGATACTTCATTGTCAACGAGAGATTTTCTAGGGCCTTCTCGGCCTTGGTCCTAACGGTTACCCAGGTGGCAGTAGTGGTGGGGAGATCTAGACTCCTAGGTGGAGATGATGCAGATGCCTTCGACATGATTAGTGAGTTTAATTCTGGCAACCTGCAAAGCAAGGAGACCGTCAGTACTCATATAGAACAAAGCTTTATTCCAAATTCTGGAGATCTTACCATCGTATCACATCTGTGCCTAAAAGAATTGTTATCTCATGTCAAACCATGAAAAGATATACATATAATAAGAGTGACTTAGGAATTTGACCTCTTTCCGGGAATCTAAGGATGCCAGCACATGTGATGAGAAATAAATAAGGAGTAAATGAAGACCTAGGACCTAGAGTCTGGAAAACTAACCGTTACTGACATGACCAGAAACGAGCCATATTAGGCTGACATGGGGTTGTCACGTGGCCATGCAGTAATGGTAGTTATGGCATTAATGCTGAAAACTATCCAAACATGTGAGGAAATGAATGCCACTTGGGTTAGACTTGAATGCTTGTGTGGGAACTTAATCTTCCATAAAGACTGACTTGATGGAGGAGAGAGAAAACCACCATGGCTCAAATTAGCAAGGTTTTGAGTTTGAACCAGGCAGCCATCTTTCTCAGATGAGCTCCACATTTAGGGCTTCTGACGTATGGAGCATGAAAAGATCACCACTAGATAGTGTAGGATATACAAAGAATGTACAGATAGAGCCGAAGTGCACACGAGGGCCGAAGCATGACTCGCAGGCTGGCCAAAATAGACATATACATAATTTATAGAATATACACAATATACAGGGGCACCTACAACATTCCACAACAATGTATAAAGTATACAAACTATTATAGCTACACAGAGGGTGGATAACCCTCTGGCCAAACCGTCCCACCAATAGGAGGTGACAGAAAAGCTAGTGTGAAAGATGCGGCGAACAAAAATAGAACAAAATCAGACAAAAAGAAAGAGAAGCCAGAGAAACAAAAACCAGAGAAGAGAGAGCCAAGGGCCTACCTAGAAACACGGGGGATGCGGGAAAGATGAGCATAGGAGGTGCTCTGCAACAGGTAAACCTTCAAGAAACTACAAGAAAGCACTGCAAATCACTGTTTAATCATTGTTAATCACCAAACTAATCTACACTTAATCTTTTTTAATCACCTTAATCTCTCTGGTAATTTCTCTAAGTGTTTAATCGTGGTAAATGTGAAAATGACAGGTAACTTCTATTTATACCTCTAGGGTATAAATGCATTGCTTTCTCCCTGCAAACTCTGGAACAAGCAAACCTCTGGACTCTAGGCCTGGGGATTCCATGCAGCCACACCTTCCGGTGAAAGAAGACATGATGATAGAGAATTCTGAAGTTTGGAATCTTGCTGACTCAAAAGAAAAAATAAACTCTGGGACCAGGTCTTGGAGATAAAAGAAGACAAAAGAAAAAGAAAGACAACCCTCGCAAAAGCAAAGCCTGGAGGAAAAAAACAAAAGAAACCAAGGGAAAGAGCAAAAAGCGAAAGGGGGACCCAACATTTTTCCTACAAAATGTAGGGACGGGTATGCAGGGCATAAAAAATGGTGACTATCTGGGATGAATGCCTTAGTGCATTCGAGAACTGCAAAATATCTAGTTAGCAAAACTAGAATTAACCTTTATTTGGAGCCTTCTGCTTGCAAAGTGTGAGGCGTCTGAGAAAATTGGACTCATCAATGATTCAATCTTTTGGTCTTTTGTCAGTTGTGGAGTGTGTGCTTTGAAAGAAAACCAAGATGATGACCTCTGGGAGAAGCAAAGAGGAGGCACTAAACAAATCAAACCAAAGTTGTCATATCTTGCATGTTTCCCCTGGATACCGAAATTCTCTATTCTTCAGTTCTTTTCTTTTCCTTTTCTTCTCTGGATGGAAAGGCGGTACTTCTTTCACCGTGAACCTTAAGCTTAGCTAATTTTAATGATAGTACTTCTTTCACCTTACTATCTATTTTCAAAATTTTGAATAGGAGAGAAAGTTCTGGACCCAGGATATTTTAATGATTTTTAGACTTGGTTAATCAGCCAGTGCAAATGATCTTCCCTTAAGGTGTTTGATTACTTGCTTCTTGAATTTTTTGTTAACCAATGTTCAGAGTGTCACGATGTGAATCTGATGAAGATTACCCATAACCTTTTACCATACTTACATAACAACTTTGGAGCACAGACAAATTCCACTATGCTAACAATAGATTCCAAATTCATCAGAATGTACAAGGTACCATTCTAAAGACTATATGTTATGCAAAGCATACCTATATACGGGATGAAGGCAACATGCTGGTAATCGGAGAAACAAAAGAAAATGAAAAAGACAAAAACAAAAGGAAAACACAAAAAGGAAAGGCGGTCCCCGAGGACCGCTGACAAATTATTTACAAGACAAAGGTACTCCAAACGGAGCACCGAGAAAGATATTTACAAGCAAGAATTTTACATATAGTACAACTTCGGACAAACTCACCACCTAACTTACTCAAAATAGTGCTTGAGAAACTACACATTAATAGGCAATGGGATGGCTTCTCCGGTCATAGTGTTGAGGTGATAATTATTTTCCCCGTAGATCTCAGATATCAAGTATGGTCCAAGCCAGAGCCATTGAAACTTAGTGTGCTTTCCCTTCTTTTCCCAGCCCTTGTCCCACAAGAGGACCAAGTCCAAAATTTGAAAGGCCTTGTAATGGGATCTTCTATAAAACCATGTTTTACTACCACTTGGTGACATACAAAATGTTCAAGGGCTACGTCTCTTTGTTCCTCTATTTACACTAGGTTCAAAATCTGAACTTCCACAATGTTGTCCTGGTTGCTGAATTCCTGCATAAACTGTAAAATTGAGATCTGTAAGTTGATGGGGAATACTAGGTTCTGGCCATAAACCAGATGGAATGGAGATGTCCCCATGACTGCATTTATTAGGATGCAATCTTCCCAAAGAGTGAATCTAAGCTTTTGGTGCCAGTCCCGGGGGTTATGTTCTAACAGATGTTTGATCACCTCAAGTAGATTTTTGTTTGTAGACTCAGCCACACTATTACCTTGGGGGTAGTAGTTTCTAGAGAACTTCAGGGTGATCTTTCTTTCATAGGTCCATTTGAGTAATTGCACTAAAGAAAACACCAGACCATTTTCACACACTATAGAAAATGGCATTCAAAATCTTGTGACTATGTTTTCTTCCAGGAACTTAATGACTATGTCTACCATGTTTTTGCAAGGAATCACTTCAGACCACTGGGTGCAATAATCGGTAGCAGTCAAGATGTACCGGTGGTTGGCAGATGAGTTGGGGTTGATTTCCCTGATAAAGTCAAATGCCCATTGGGCGAAGGGTCTAGCTTTGAAGACTGGCTGCAAAGGCATAGCCAGGTTCCTCTCACAATGTGACACTGATTGGAAAGTATGGCATCTCCTAACATGAGTATAGACACCCTTAAAGATATAGGGCCAATAGTATCTAGCCCAGAGGATCTAATGAATAGTGGCATCAGTTGAGCCATGCCTGATTCCAAATTTCCCATGAAATTCTTCAATCATTTTCGCAGCCTAGTCCCTATCTATGCACCGGAGGTATACCCCTTCATAGTTCATGTGAAACAATGTTCCATTTTTTATCATGAAGTGTGCAATTTTCAGCTGCAGGGCGTGAATTTTGTTTGGAGGTAGCCCCTCCAGGCATCTACTATTCAATAATAAGTATACCAGGTCGGTATACCATAGATCTTGAGTGATGGACTCCACTATATATGTTTGGCACTCGATGTCTGGAGTTCCTTCTACCATCGCTCTACATAGTCCCTGGCCTCAAACTATCTTCATGGGTTGCATTTCCAAATTATATTCTTGGAGGATGGCCATCCATTCCCCCCATCTTTCACCCAATTCATGCTGTAGGAGCAGAGACTTAACAGCCTGGTTCAGGATGAGAGCATGCACTTTGCTCTGGAGAATATAATGCCATAATTTATTCATGGTGTAGACAAGAGCAAAGGCCTGCATTTCCAAAGGCAAATAGCGGGCTTCAACATTTTTAAAAGGGGATCTCATAAAAGCTATTGGTCATTCTTCCCCTTCAACCTTACGGGTCAAAATTTCTGTGACAGAATGCGGTGAAGCAAAGGAGTATATGTAAAAAGGGAGGGAATAGTCCAGATTAGCTAGGAAGGGTGCCTCCATAATTGTTTTCTTAATCTGGGAAAATGCCCGCTTTGCTTAAGGAATCCACTCAATCTTGGTATCTTTTTTCATCATCTCATTGAGTGGCTTCACAATCTTGGCGAATCTAGTGATGAACCGCCAGACAAAATTTATCTTTTTGAAGAAAGATCTCATTTCCTTCTTACTACTGGGCATCTATAGATTCAAAAATGCTTCAACTCTCTCAAGGTCAATAGATATACCCTTCTTGGAGATGATATGCCCAAGAAACTTCCCTTCGGTGACCCCAAATATAAATTTCTTAAGGTTGAGGGATATTCCATACCGGCGACATCTCTCACAAATTTGGGCGAGGTGGGCGGAATGATCATGCCTGTCCCAAGAAAAGATGGTCAAATCATCCATGTAGATGATAATGCACCGATTTACTAGGCCTTTGAATGTAATTTCCAAAGCCTTTTGAAATGTGGCCCCTGCGTTGATCAGACCAAAGGTCATTCTCTGATATGCAAATGCTCCCCACTTGGTGGTGAACGTCATTTTGTCTCTATCCTCATACTTAATGATGACCTAGTTATATCTAGAGTATCCATCCAAAAAGGACATCATTTGTGATCCATTCATGATTTTCAATACCTCATCCAATGAGGGGAGAGGGTGATTATCCTTCTTAGATGCCTTGTTCAAATTTTGAAAATCCACGCAAAGGCAGATTTTGCTGCTTTTATTCCTCACAGGGATAAGGTTGGAAACCCACGTAGTGTGCCAGATAGGGAAGATAATCTAGGTTGAAAAAAATTTCTAAACCTCCTGATGGATTAGAGGCTCTACTAGTGGGTTTATCGGTCTTTGATTTTTCCAGAAGGGCTTAGAATTAGGTTTTAGTGGGATGGTATGGGTCATGATAGATGTGTCATAGGTTTTCAAATCCTCATACCCCCACGCAATTACATCAATGTTTTCTCAGAGAACCATGAGAATCTTCTCCTCTTGTGGGGAGTAGGAGGTGCCAATGTGTACCAATTTTTCTTCACTGGCCTTGCCAATGTTAAATTTTTCAAATTTTACTCCCTCTAAGGAGGAAGATATCTTTTCCCAGCCCCAAGGGTCTGAGCCAAAGATATGTTCTAGCGCTACCATCCCCTTAGTGATGGTGTTGGTTGGCAAGTCTATGATCCCATCATCTTCTTCACCCTGCCTGGTATCTTCGTGATCTCCTTCCACTATCTGGTCTTCGAAGACACGAATATGGCCATGAAGGCCACAATATGTTGATCATCCTCAAAGACCTAAAAGTGGGTGAAGTTGTCTGGAATGGACGCGGTGGGAACCATCTCAATAGAGAATTTCTGGAGCCAGGAGCCAGCCATTGGCTCAAAGGTGCTGGCAGATACAGAAAGGGCATCTGAAACGTAGTTTCTTTTCTAGGGAATGAGTTCAATGCCAAAGACATCAAAATATTCGATGAGGCTCCATGCCTGATTATGGTATGCAGCCAGCCTTTTATCATAACAAGTGTATTGGCTCTGAACCTATTTTATGATCAACTCTGAATCACCCAACGCCTGGAGGTGAGTGATTCCCTTTCTTAGGGAAAATAGGAGTTTGAGGGCCAAGGCCTCATACTCTGTGACATTGTTCATGCATTTGAACTATAGCCTATAAGACGCAAAGAAGGATTTTCCCCATAGGTTGATCAATTCCACTCCAGCCCTACAGCCTTGTTTAGACTGGGACCCATCAAACTTCAGGGTCCACAAGTCCCTATTCCTTGTCTGGGGCTGGGAAGGCAAAGTGACCTTTGGATTATTTTTGGGAAGGTTGGGAGGAGTTTCCTCCAGCTTAGATGTCATGTGGGTAAGGTTTTCCTCTGAAGAAGCCTGTGGTTGGGATTCCTAGACAAGTGGCACCCATGGGGCATCACCAGAATGATTGCTAGGTCTAGGAAAATTTGCTTCATGTTTCTTCTCCTGGAGGGCATTGATATGGCAGGTAGCAGTGACGATGCAAGGTTCACACTCTAGTTCTAAATTTTTTTGATAATGCACCTGACACCAAGTGCAAGACAAGAGTGTAGTAGGCACTGCTGTGATACCTTGTGAGTTAACTTCACCCCTTAAATTTTTGTCTAAGTCCTGGATCCTCTGAGAGACTATGGGATCCTCCCTGGGGGTAAAATCAAAGGTCAAGATTTCTAGGAGTCGGTACACCCTTGGGGAAGTCTCAAAGAAGAGGACTTCATTCACCCTCCCAACTTCGGTGAGGGCCTGTTTCATCCTGGGCTCACTTTCTACCTAGATCTGGTTAGATTCTCCCTGCCAGGGGAGCCACAAGTGGGAAAAGTCAGTGGAGAAATACCCATTAAGGGACTTAGACCAATTCTGACTTAATAACATCCCGTAAGTTTTCGGGATGTGTAACACCTCACACGGGAACCCAAGAGAGATTAAGCTAGAACATGATACTATGTGTGCTAAATAATTTTTTTTTAAGTTAACATAAAGAACCATACATTCATGCGGAAGCAATTACCATTTATACACATGTCTTACACTCACATAGATTACACGACTCAAGGGTTCCATGACATTGAATTACTGAAAGTAAAACACAACTAACAATATAACAAAAGATTCCATCTGATTAAGTATAACAATTACAACTTACGTAACCATAATTACATCCTCATGGATAACCATGAAACCACCATAAACTCACATCCATTGCACATGTCGCAGGGTATGTGTTAATCACTCTAAACTAAATTACAATTTCCAGATTAGGTATCACATGCGATACTCTAATACAAGATTTACAATAATGAAATTACATAATAAATGATGAAGGAACATAAAGAGCTCATCTGCAAGAACCATCAAGCACCTGGTATAAGGACGTCGAATCTTAATGGATAAAGAATCACTACCACTTGTCCATGTGGAACCATAAAGGTCCACCCCACCATCCTGAGGAGATAACAACAGATCCCAGTCAGATATCCAATACCAAGAAGGATAACCACTAAGAAAGGGATCCTGATAGCTCTCTAATCCGGTGTACTAATCATCATGATAGGTAAGAATCACTAATCCAGAGGCAACTGATAATGTAGGAAATCTAGCATGTGTAAACGAAGGTGTCATCATGTATGTCTAACCCTTAAGTTCAGCCCTGATAATCCCAATGGATTCCAACACCTAAGTGACCATACACGGAGCTAATGACCTCTCATACTGACAAGGCCACTAACTATGTCAGGTACCTCGCAAGGTAACTAAAATCTTATCAACACCACCTTAGCCTATACTAGAACTCAAGCATGGGTGAGGACACATCTTATTAATCCATTTTAATATCGTCAAATATGTCTTTAGTTATCACTTATTAAGAGACTCCACAATAAGCAATCCAATAGTCACTTACGGACACGAAACTTATTGCAAGCCACCCCCTACTACACATCTAGGTAACCTACCCTAGGCTCAGAGATCCTAATAGATCTAGCATAGGTCACAACCCTAGTGTACCCCAAATCCAGTATCTCACACAATCAGGAACGGTCACATAGGTACACAAATAGATAACATAATCGAGAGGGTCACATGGTCAGTTTGGGGTAATAACTGATAACACACACGGCATGAAGTAACAGAAACATAAACACACCCCCAGCCTCTGTATACATCCTAGGTTGTCTAATGCCCCCATAATAACACATTTAAACAAAAGAGAACCATAATGATGCAGGGAAACAAAAATGTCTTAAAAGACTAAAAAAGGAACATACATAGATAGCATTTTCATCAATTAAAACCATCCATATGCATAAGATAAACTCAATTAACCCATTAATATACCTAGCTAGGAGCGTTCATTAATTACACCATGACATAATATAATGTAGATCAATTGATTAAAATTAATTACACTATATACTTAGTCCTTCAACGATAATTTCCTAATACCATTAATGGAGAAATTCGTATCCACTATGACAATGCAGTTAATAATGATAAATCTATTAATTAAAATCAATACCCCTATATTAATTGAAATTAATAATCATATATTAATTAAAAATATTCGCTCTATATCGTTTAAAAGTTAATCAACCCATTTAGCTAAAAATAATATTAAAACTAAAACTTCATTCCCTAGTCATTCATAACATCCTAAATCCAAGTTAATTAAATAATATAAAAGAAACTAAATTAAATATAATCACAAAATAAACTAATTTTTATTAATAATTAAA
>MU227106.1:336626-346943 GCA_018584345.1 Thuja plicata
GGGGGTGGGGCGCAGGGTACCCTCCCCTGTGCATATAGCGCACCTCCCGAGTGGGGACGACCGCCCACCTTGGAATAGGTGGCGCAGGCCTATGGGGGATGGTGGGGATGGGGTCCCACTTCCCCCTAAAATATTTAATTTTTTTTTTAAATTTTCAAATAAAATTTAATAACTGCGCTTAGTTTTTTTGATTTGTTTTATTTTTATTTTTTTAAAAAAATTACGAAATCCGAAAATGGAAATTAGTAAAAAAGGAATGTAATTTTTTTTATAAAATTTTTACACCAGTCTGTATCAAATACAGAGACCTCATTTTTTTTAACTTAATAAAATTTTTACAATGGAATTACATAGAAACCATATATTTAATTTTCTCTATAGTTAGGACTATAGGCAGAATTGATTTTTCGATTTCTAGGAGTTCTAGAAGAGATCTTTTCACAAAATTTTTGACAACATAAGGGTACTATGCTAAGAAATATATAAACGTGAAAATGATAGATCTAAGCTTCTCATAAACACCCGAAAACATGAAAACAATAATAAACCATAAATTTAATTTTCTCTATAGTTTAAACTATACCAAGGATTAATTTTTTCATTTTGTAATAGATCTAGAGGGAATTTCTTCCTGAAATTTTGACAACATAACCCTACGATGCTAAGAATACATAGAATGAAAGAAATTTAGATCTAGGGTTTTTATAAACACTCAAAAATGTAGAAACAATCATAAGCCATTTTTAAAGCCAAAATAACAAACATGCACTAAATAAACATTGAAAACCTCAGATCTACAAAATTGAAACCACACATGGCAAATGAATCCTACCTTGATTACAATGGTAGAAATGGAAAAATGTAGCTTGGATGATGGAAGCAAATCTGAAACCCTTCAAGCACAATTCAACCATAGATCTGGCAAATATGAAGATCCGAGCACACACACATGCAAGAAAAATCCTGAAATCCTCAAAGAAACAAGAAACCACAACAATCCACAATGCTTCAAAAATCTCAAATCACCAAGAGCTCTCCAAATCCAAAAACCTATTTTTGAGAATCAATGACCCATTTCCCCTAAACATGCAAAGCTTGATGACAACTCCCAAGTCAATCCCTAAATTAACTCCACTCAAAATTGAAAGTAAATCCAAATTAAATAATTAAAATATTTTTTATTGCCACAACTCAACTTTGACTCCTAATTTCAAGTTAAGATATTTGAATTTGAAATTACTTTTTCAACACATTCATGCACATGTAATTAATAAAATATTTAATTAAATAGATTAAATATTTATGTCACAATAATACATGCAACTAAATATTTAATTATTTAATTAATCATATAAGCACATTTACTATAGTTTTCAATTAAATACTGAATTAAATCAAAATATTCAAATATTTTAATTTAATTAATTATTTAAAATAAAATTAGGATATAATTAAATAATTAATTCAACTATAATCCATTAAATCATAGAAAATGGAAAATCACTCAATTATCCAAAAATCACCTGAAAGCATAATCAAGCAAAACACACACATACTCAGGAGAGAGGGTATTCGAATTCTGTCAACCTAGACAAATATGGATAGGGTATTCATACTAAAACTCATCCAACATTAGGATGATTAGGCTTAGGTTAGGGTTTTGGATCTATATGTTACCTCCCTTCTTTATCATTGAGATGAATATTTATGGGCACGCTCACTCCTGCCAATTCAGAAAAGACGATGCCCTATACCTGCAATCCTATCATCAAAAGAACACGCATGTACATACATAATATAATATCGCAAACAATGATAGAGATCGGTCGAACGTGTGGATATCACCAAAGCAAGTAACTATGTCTCCGTCCTCTACCACAACAACATGCAAACAAATATATAAACATGATAACCATATGCTTGCATGTATGTGGTAAGTACAATATGATCAAAACATAAATCATCACATCATGATAATCATCCATAACATCATAACCAATAATCACCATCAACTGAAAGAATAATAGCTCTCATGAAAGTAGCCTAAAAGAATTTGGCCAATCAACTGAAACCAATGGGGAAAAGAGTACGACATCACAACTGAAAAAGAAAAATATGAGTGGGTATTACATCCACTCCCCTAGGATTAGGCTTACTCCTGGAAGCCCGTAAATAAGTAGGGATATAAATCCTGTAATCTAGCTGCATCCTCCCAAGTCGCTGAAGACTCATCATTTGGGTCCCATTGGACCCTCACCTTCTCTATGGTGCGATCCCTGAGGGTCACACCCCGCTGCTACAAAATATGTATTGGCTCCAAAGCCAACTTCCCATCCTCAAACTGTAATGCATTCCAATCAAGTACATGCATAATGTCAGGTATATATCTCCTAAGAACTGAAACATGAAAAACATCATGGATGCGCAAAAGGCTAGGTGGGAAAGCAAGTCGATAAGTAATTGGTCCTATCCTCTCTAGGATCTCAAATGGTCCCACAAAGTGAAGTGCCAACTTCAAACCCTTTCCATAACAGATCAAACTCTTCCATGGGCGCACCCTCAAGAACACTCTATCTCCAACTATGAACTGCCTATTCACCCTGTGAGCATCTACATACTTCTTCTGTGTATCCTGTGCAGTCACTAAATGCTCACGAATCCTCACTACCTGCTGCTCCATGCCTTGAAGCATCTTAGAACCAAGAAGAATACGGTCCTCTAATATTTCCCAGCTCAAAGGTGTACGACAAGGATGACCATACAATGCCTGAAAAGGTGCCATGCCAATGGAACTATGATATCCATTATTATATGCAAACTCCACTAGGTACAAGTAGTCCTCCCAGTGAGTCTATCTATCCATGACATACATCCTCAACATGTCCTCTAGAGCCTGGTTCACCCGCTCCATCTGTCCATCAGTCTCAGGATGATACGCTAAACTAAAATTTAGTTGAGCACCTAAATCATACTGTAAAGATGTCCAAAAGGCTGAGGTAAAAATAGGATCTCAATCTGATATAATGCGTAGAGGAATGCCATGAAGTCTCACAATGTCCTGCATGAAGACTCGGGCTACAAAAGCTGCTGTATATGATGATCTCATAGGTGAGACATGAGCCACCTTGGTTAACCAATCAACAGTCATCATGATAGCATCATGTCTATGAGGTGTCATAGGCAATCCAACAATGAAATCCATAGAAATAATGTCCCACTTCCATGATGGAATGAGATTAGGCTGAAGAAGCCCTGCTGGATGCTGGTGATCCGCCTTGACCCTCTAACACTCTAAACAGCTAGCCACAAAGTCTGTAATCTCCCTCTTCATACCACCCCAATGATAGAGCTATTGAAGATCTGCGTGCATCTTCTTGACACATGGATGTGCCAAATAGGGTGCATCGTGAGCCTCAGATAGCACTAATGTAGGGAAATCATCCAATGGTAGTACATAGATTCGACCCATATGATGCAATAACCCATTTGACTCCAGAACATAGCTAGAGAATCTGCCCTCTAAAGGTCTCCCTGACTCTATCTCAGCTTTCAACTCCTGATACAAGGTATCTCTAGGAAGTGATTGGAGTATCCTACTCCTCAAGTCCACGCTAAGAGTCAATGCTAGAATGGCCTGTCGCTTGCAACTCAATGCATCTGCAACCACATTTTCCTTTCCTTGAATATACTTTATCTCAAAGTCATATTTGCAAAGGAATTCCATCCACCTTCTCTGTCGAGCATTCAGATTAGGCTGGGTAAAGATATACTGAGGGCTACAGTGATCACTATGAAGCTCAAACTGGTGTCCCAAAAGAAAGTGTCTCCATCGTACCAAAGCATGGACAACCGCAGCTAACTCTAGATCATTTGTAGGGTAGTTAAGCTCATGATCCTTGAGTTTTCAAGACTCATAGGCAATCACTCGCCCATCTTGCATGAGAACTACTCCAATACCCTCTAATGATGCATCAACACACACTAAAAAATCTCCCACTAGATCAGACACAGCTAGGATAGGTGCACTATTCAAACACACCTTGAGACTCTAAAAATCCTCCTCACACTTCTCTATCCATACAAACTTGTTCCCTTTCCAATGAAGAGAAGTAATAGGATGTACCACCCTAGAGAAGTTCTTTACAAACCTGTGGTAGTATCCCACAAGACCCATGAAACTGTGTACCTCAGACACATTAGTGGGTGCTGGCCACTCCAAAATAGCCTGAATCTTTGAAGGATCTATTGAGATACCTTCTCTAGAGATAAAATGAGCAAGATACTAAACCTCAGTCTGGAAGAAATCACACTTAGCCGAATTGGCATAAATTTGATTCTTCCTAAGGCACTCCAGAACCTGCCAAAGATGCTCTTCATGCTCCTCCATGGATCTAGAGTAAATCAATATATCATCCAGGAAGATGAGAAAAAAGAGATCTAGGTACTCTTGAAACACTCCATTCATCAAACACATGAACACCGATGGAGCATTCATCAACCCAAATGGAACCAATGTGAACTCATAATGTCCATAGCATGTACATAATGCTATCTTGTGGATATCAACATCCTCAATCTATAATTGGTGGTATCCTGACTTAAGATTGATTTTAGAGAACACCTTGGCTCCCTTAATTTGATCAAACAAGTCATCACTATGTGGCAATGGGTACCTATTTTTGACTGTTACCTTGTTCAACTGTCTATAGTCGATACACAAGCATAATGATCCATCCTTCTTCTTGATGAAGATGATAGGTGCACCCCAAGGAGAAACACTAGGGTGGATGCTCCCTTTTTCCAACAACTCCTCTAACTGTAGCTTCATCTCACTCAACTCATGAGTAGTGATACGATATGGTGCTCTAGATATAGGCTCTGCTCCTGGCACAAGCTCTATGCAAAAGTCTATGTCACGCTTTGGTGGCATGCCTGGAATCTCATCAAGGAATACATCAATAAAATCCTATAGTATAGGATGATCCAAAGCCTTGAATTCGCTCTCCATACCTTCTATCTCATACATAGATACTACATACATCTGACAACCCTTCCGCATACATTGCTTCAGTTGCATAGCAGATATCATGAGAAGGGATATGGGTCGAGGAATCCCCATAATGCGACACTCCTTTCCACCATCATCCTTGCAAAGGATGGTCTTCTCTCTACAATCGATCTTAGCTCCATGAGCTCCCAACTAGTTCATTCCCAAGACAACCCCATATGACCCCAAAGGAATCACACGTAGGTCAACCAAGGTAATGAACTTCCCTAGGTTCAGTTCACAACCATGAACCAAGGAATCTGTAGCTACCCTAGCCCCTGAGGCTAGTTCCACCTGCCAACCTAACGCTTGCTTTGCAGCCACTAGCCCACAATGCTCAATAAGGAAAGGTGAAATGAAAGAGTCAGTCACTCCTATAATCAAATAATATAGAAATAGAAGTACCCCAAATAGTACCTGAAGTCTCAATGACTGTTCCCTAATGCTCTGCCTGCCTCTGATCAAGAGCTACAAACACTCTATATGAACCTGCTCCTACAGTAGGCTTTGAGGCTGCTAGACTCTGTGTAGAAAAATGTGGTGCTCTCTGTGGAAAATTCACCGCAATGTGGCTAAACTAACCACAGGTGAAACATCCTATGCCTCTAAAATTGCGTCTCCCATTCGAGGGTGCACTAGACTGCTGAACACTCCCTCTACTCGCACTAGGCTATGCACTTTGAGCTAGCCAGTTGGACTAATTACACCTATGGCGCTATCCACTCCTCACACTGTTACTACTTTGGGTAGGAGGTGTAGCGTTTTGTTGTTGATGCAGACTCTGGGTCTGGTTCTGATTACCTCTATAATAATTGGATGGCTTCTTGAAGTTCCCAGCACCCTGCGACTGGTTACCTCTATAGCCTGCTCTAGAAGCTCCACTAGCCTGACCAAACTATCGACTCCCATGGCCCACTACCAAATTAGCCTCTGCTAGAGTGGCTTTAGTCACCGTAGCTCGTAGGTCCGTAGGCTCAAAGAGCTTTACGTCACCTACGATGCAGGCATTAATCCCTCACATGAAGTGTTGTACCAACAATGCGATATCCTCGCTATATCCAGCGTATTGCTTGAGCTCATAAAAATGATGCTCGTACTGCTCCATAGTCAATGTCAGCTGTCTAAGATTATGAAACTCGTCAGCTCTTTGCTGCCTCCACTGATCAGATAGGAATCTATCTCTGAAGTTCTCAAGAAAGAGTTCCCAAGTAATAGTGTCCATACGAAGTCCTAGCTTCTGCTCCTCAATCTTCCACCAGATAGCTGCAAAATGTGTCAACTACATCATGAAGTATCTCACTTTAGTATTACTACTAAAGGGATGCATCGTAAAAACTCTATCTAAAGCTATCAACCAAGTCTTTGCCTCTAAACCAGAATCCTGTCTAGCGAAAGGAATAGCCTTTCCTCTTGTCAGGTCTCTTATGTGGTTGGCTACAACCACTGCTGGACCCACTGATGTAGTCCTCCCACAAGGGCTCCTCAATCTCTCCCTCTATCTCTCCTCCTGCTAGGAGTGATGAGATTCCTCTCACTCCACTCTGGCTCTCTCAGGAAGGAGATCTAGGATAGCCTGAAGGATCTACCTAGTATTCAAACTGCCAGACTCATCCTGATCCTCTCTCCTCTGTTCACCCCTGTCCTGATGCTGATCACTCTCCTATCTAACACTAGTGGAGGAGCTAGCCTATCAACCTCCCCCACGAGAACTCGACCTACCCCTACCATGACCTCTAGCTGCTCATGTCTCAGGAATAATTCCATAATCAAATAGAGATAGATACAACATTCACCACATAGCTTGAAACATAATCTAAAGAATGAATAAACCATAAAGCAATAATTTAAAAACAAATGTGTTGTATGTCTATGTTTTAATTCCAAGTTCAAGCTAGACACAACCTAATGGGCGTACAATTCCTAGAGTTCCCAGTGTAGAAACTAGAGCTCTGATACCAAATGTAATGCCCCGCCAGGGAACTCAAGAGAGATTAACCTAGAACATGATACTATGTGTGCTGAATTTTTTTTTTTTAAGTTAACATAAAGAAACATACATTCATGGGGAAGAAATTACCATTTATACAGATGTCTTACACTCACATAGATTACATGACTCAAGGGTTCCATGACGTTGAATTACTCAAAGTAAAACACAACTAACAATATAACAAAAGATTCCATCTAATTAAGTATAACAATTACAACTTACGTAACCATAATTACATCCTCATGGATAACCATGAAACCACCATAAACTCACATCCACTACACATGTCGTAGGGTATGTGGTAATCACTCTAAACTACTTAATTACAATTTCCAGATTAGGTATCATATTCTATACTCTAATACAAGATTTACAATAATGAAATTACATAATAAATGATGAAGGAACATAAAGAGCTCATCTGCAAGAACCATCAAGAACTTGGAGGATGCCGAATCTCAATGGATAAAGAATCACTACCACCCATCTATGTGGAACCACAAAGGTCCACCCCACCATGCTAAGGAGATAACAATAGATCCCAATTGGATATCCAATACCAAGAAGGAAAAACACTAAGCAAGGTATCCTGATAGCTCTCTAATCCGGTGTACTAATCATTATAATAGGTAAGATTCACTAATCCATAGGAAATTGAAAATGTAGGAAATATAGCATGTGTAAAGAAAGGTGTCATCATGTATGTCTAACCCTTAAGTTCACCCCTGATAATCCCAATGGATTCTGGCACCTAAGTGACCATACACGGAGCTAATGAACTCTCATACTGACAAGGCCACTAACTATGTCAGGTACCTTGTAGGGTAACTAACATCTTCTCAACACCACCTTAGCCTATACTAGCACTCAAGCATGGGTGATGACACATCTTATTAATCCATTTTAATATCCCCAAATATGTCTTTAGTTATCACTTGTTAAGAAACTCCACAATAAGCAATCCAATAGTCACTTACGGACACGGAACTTATTGCAAGCCACCCCCTACTACACATATAGGTAACCTACCCTAGGCTCAGAGATCCTAATAGATCTAGCATATGTCACAACTCTAGTGTACCCCAAATCCAGTATCCCACACAATCAGGAACGGTCACATAGGTACACAAACAAATAACAAAATCAAGAGGGTCACATGGTCAGTTTAGGGTAATAATTGATAACACACACGCCATGAAGTAACAGAAACATAAAAACACCCCCAGCCTCTGTATACATCCTAGGTCATCTAATGCCCCCATAATAATGCATTTAAACAAAAGAGAACCATAATGATGCAGGGAAACAGAAACGTCTTAAAAGACTGAAAAAGGAACATACATAGATAGCATTTTCATCAATTAAAACCATCCACATGCATAAGATAAACTCAATTCACCCATTAATATACCTAGCTAGGAGCATTCATTAATTACACCATGACATAATATAATGTAGATCAATTGATTAAAATTAATTACACTATATATTTAGTCCTTCAACGATAATTTCCTAATACTATTAATGGAGAAATTCGTATCCACTATGACAATGTAATTAATAATGATAAATCTATTAATTAAAATCAATACCCCTATATTAATTGAAATTAATAATCATATATTAATTAAAAATATTTGCTCTATATCGGTTAAAAGTTAATCATCCCATTTAGCTAAAAGTAATATTAAAACTAAAACTTCATTCCCTAGTCATTCATAACATCCTAAATCCAAGTTAATTAAATAATATAAAAGAAACTAAATTAAATATAATCACAAAATAAACTAATTTTTATTAATAATTAAATAAAATTAAACTAATTTTAATTAACATTAAAATGAAACTAATTTAGAAATTACATAAAACTAATATTAAACAAATTTAAAACTAATAAAATTTAATATTTAAAAAATTACCTTGTTAATATTTAAAACAACTAACAAAAAAAACCCATTTAAAAAGGTTTAATGGGGGGGACCCACACGGGTTCCCCTACCCCTGCGCATGCGCGTGCTACTCTAAGAGTAGAGGGGGCGGGGGGGGCGGGGGGGGCGGGGGACGCAGGGTACCCTCCCTTGCGCATAGGAATAGGTGGCGCAGGCCTATGGCGGATGGTGGGGATGGGTCCCACCTCCCCCTAAAACATTTAATTTTTTTTAAAAAAAATTTCATATAAAATTTAATAACTGCGCTTAGTTTTTTTGATTTGTTTTATTTTTATTTTTTTAAAAAAATTACGAAATCCGAAAACGGAAATTAGTAAAAAAAAAAATGTAATTTTTAAAAGAAAACTTTTACACCAGTTTGTATCAAATACAGAGACCTCATTTTTTTTAACTTAATAAATTTTTTACAATGGAATTACATAGAAACCAAATATTTAATTTTCTCTATAGTTAGGACTATAGGCAGAATTGATTTTTCGATTTCTAGGAGTTCTAGAAGAGATCTTTTCACTAAATATTTTTACAGCATAAGGGTACTATGCTAAGAAACATATAAACATGAAAATGATAGATCTAAGCTTCTCATAAACACCCGAAAACATCAAAATAATAATAAACCATAAATTTAATTTCCTCTATAGTTTAAACTATACAAAGGATTAATTTTTTCATTTTCTAATAGATCTAGAGGGAATTTCTTCCCAAAATTTTGACAGCATAACCCTACGATGCTAAGAATACATAGAATGAAAGAAATTTAGATCTAGGGTTTCTATAAACACCCAAAAATGTAGAAATAACCATAATCCATTTTAAAGCCAAAATAAAAAATATGCACTAAACAAACATTGAAAACCTTAGATCTACAAAATTGAAACCACACATGGCAAATGAATCCTACCTTGATTCCAATGCTAGAAATGAAAGAATGTAGCTTGGATGATGGAAGAAAATCTGAAACCCTTCAAGCACAATTCAACCACAGATCTGGAAACTATGAAGATCTGAGCACACACACAAGCAAGAAAAATCTCGAAATCCTCAAAGCAACAAGAAACCACAACAATCCACAATCCTTCAAAAATCTCAAATCACCAAGAGCTCTCCAAATCCAAAAACGTGTTGTTGAGAATCAATGACCCATTTCCCCTAAAGAGATTCAAATTCCCCTAAACATGCAAAGCTTGATGACAACTCCCAAGTTAATCCCTAAATTAACTCCACTCAAAATTGAAAGTAAATCCAAATTAAATAATTAAAATATTCTTTATTGCCACAACTCAACTTTGACTCCTAATTTCAAGTTAAGATATTTGAATTTGAAATTACTT
>MU227106.1:347017-366920 GCA_018584345.1 Thuja plicata
TAGTTTTCAATTAAATACTTAATTAAATCAAAATATTCAAATATTTTAATTTAATTAATTATTTAAAATAAACTTAGGATATAATTAAATAATTAATTCAACTATAATCCATTAAATCATAGAATATAGAAAATCACTCAATAATCCAAAAATCACCTGAAAGCATAATCAAGCAAAACACACATACTCAGGAGAGAGGGTATTCGAATTCTGTCAACCTAGACAAATCCAGATAGGGTAGTCATACTGATACTCATCCAACATTAGGATGATTAGGCTTAGGTTAGGGTTTTAAATCTGTATGTTACCTCCCCTCTTTATCATTGAGATGAATATTTATGGGCACGCTCACTCCTGCCAGTTCAGGGAAGACGATGCCCTGTACCTGCAATCCTGTCATCAAAAGAACACGCATGTACATACATAATATAATATCACAAAAAATTATAGGGATCGGTTGAACATGTGGATCTCACCGAAGCAAGTAACTATGTCTACGTCCTCTACCACAACAACATGCAAATAGATACATAAACATGATAACCATACACATGCAAGTATGGAGTAAGTACAATATGATCAAAACATAAATCATCACATCATGATAATCATCCATAACATCATAACCAATAATCACCATCAATTGAAAGAATAATAGCTCTCATGAAAGTAGCCTAAAAGAATCCGGCCAATCAACTGAAACCAATGCCTAAAAGAGTACGACATCACAACTGAAAAAGAAAAACATGAGTGGGTATTACAGGATGTCCACCACTTGGATGTCGATTATGCTTGCTATCCAGTGGTCTTGGATGAGATGAATCCAGATGTTCTTCAGCTCACCTACCATTTTTATAGCAGTTTTGTCCAGCTGGACTACTGCGCCTTTGGATGGAGTAGGATGTAGTCCAAGATTATGGCATATTGATAAGGGCATGAGGTTGCTCGAAGCACCAAAATATACCAAGCAATTATGTAGGTTCTTCCCTTGTATATTTATGCCTAGAAGGAAGGGAGGATCCCCATTGTTTCCTTGGAAGATAGCCATGTTGGCGTCGTCAAAAGTGACAGTCTTGGGTGGGCGACTGATGGCTTTTGGGTTTCCCAAGAGCTTCAGAAGAGACTTCCTCTGCTCGGGATAGTTCAACAAAACCTCCATCAAGGTCATGGAGGTGGTAGTTCTTTCCAATGCCTTTGTGATGTCAAACCTCTTCCTTGTGAATTGTTGGCTTCCCTCGACCGGATCTTTAGCTTGGTTAGAGCTAGATCCCTTTGGTGGGAAGGAACGGTCAGCTACGTTGTCCTGGTGAGGGGTATCTTTGGGGGGTGTAGGCGTGTAAAATGGTCCTTTACCATCCTGACTCTAAGTGTTGTAAGGAGTCCGTAGGTTGGTGAAGGCATTGGCCTCAAAGTCCAAAATAGAATCGTCAAAGAGCCCCTATAATTTTGGCTTTTCTTTGTCTTCTTTTTCTGCTCCAAAGAAGACGGTCTCACAGGTGAAGGCACCATGAGTAGGCTCTTGTATAGGTATTTTTGAGGGTGTAAGATCAACAATTTGTTGTCTGTCTAGCTGCGAGATCATGATGACCTTTTCCAGTGTGGCATAGTTCACCTTGAAAAGAGAGATTGTGTCATGCAATCTACACCAGTTAGTCAGTGGCTGCAGTTCCATGACTGGCGTGAAATGGGTAGGTCCAACACTGCCCTGGGTGGTGTTTTGGTTCAGAGTAGGATCTTTGGTGTTAGCATTGTTATTCCATTGCTGGTTATTGGGCTGAGGCCCATTGTTGTAATTCCTTCCTCCGGATTGGTATTTTGTTGGCCAGAGAAGATATTCCCTCTCTAGGAATTGGTGTTGTGGGGTGCAAAATACCCTGCCTTCAGCTATCCCATGTCCATAGTTAGTGAGGACAATAATCATCTAAGGGATTCAACCTCGGCGGATAATTGGGTGTTTGCATCACAATGTGACGGTTGTTGCAGTTGGTTCCCAGGAAAGATGACAATGGTTACCAGAGTTGAGGATGGAAATCCTCTAGCCACAGGTGACTGGATGAAAGGTACTCTAGAAGGTTGTGTTGAAGGTTGTTGTGTTTGCTGCGGCTGGTTCCAGGGAATGAATTTCAGACTCAGTATTGTCTGTGCTTGCGATGGGTATATGTACCGGGCCTGCTAGTCTATCGGCGATGGTGGGAGATTCATGGCCATCACTGGGGAACCTATTTTATAATTGGGGTTGTATTCCTCAGCATAAAAAGTTCCACTGGGTATCATGTTGAAAGGCACGCTCTGTCCAATCCCGCCCGGAGCTTTGTTCAAACCGCGGGACAACTCCAAGGCTAGGTTGTAAACCTTCACCAGAGTATCCCAGTCTGTGGGGGTGGTAGTTCTCCATAGGAGAGTGGAAACAAAAGGGTCCATTTTATTAAGGTACGTTGGGATAGTTACATCCATAGATGGGATGAAGGGACCCGTGCACCACTTCAAGGTGCGTTGGAACTGATGGTTGAATGTTGCAAGGGGTTCATTCAGTTCCTTCCTAATGGAGATGAACTAGCTATGGGACCATTTTGGGTCCACATGTACATGGAAGGCTGCTAGAAAGGTGTCTTCCATGTCCTTCCAACTGTTAATGGAGTTGGTAGGCAAGTTAAGGTACCAGTTCAACTCATTCTATCCCAAGGACAAAGGGAAAATCTAGGTCACAATGTCTTGATGTTGGATCTGGTGTCAATTCATGGCATCTTTGTATGCCTGTAGATTCTCTTCTGTGGTTCATGAGCCTAATTTCTCATTTTGGGGGTAGATCTTTTCTGGGTGTGCGAGAAGATCATTGGTTGCACCTAGAAACTGTCCTATTAGGGACCCAGTGTTATTGAAGTATGCAGCCATCAGGGGTGTTGTATTTTGGCTTGGTGGAGCGTTAATCCCCAAGGTTCTCTGGGAAACTTGGGTATTCTAAGATGTAGTAGATCCCTAGACAAAGTTGGCTAGCTAGGTTTTCAGGGTCCATTTCTTTCGAGTGGGAGGCTCGAGTTCAACAAACCTTCTGGGATTGGGGGCTAATATAAGGACTCTTTTGAATCAGACAGGTGAAAATGAGCCAATCCTAATAAAGTTTTTCTTCCTAAAACTATGGCTTGGGCAACCCTCAGGCGGTGTAGAATCTAAATCCTCAGAAGGGGACGAGCTAATGCCCTCCTTCTAGTGCCAGTTTCTGTTGACGGGAATTTGTGACCGGGTCTGCCAATAGATGTAAGTTTTCACTGAGTATTGGGGTACCGACCAATTTCACCTATAAAGGTTGTCTGGGGAATAAATTCTCTGGGCCTTCAAGCACGTGAGAGTTGGGTCTCGATAGTGCAGGAGCTAAGTTGGGAGTGTGACTATTTTGTTCAGGGGGATAGCTAGTTTTCTTGGCTCATCTTCCCCAAGGATTTCAGTAAGTTGGGGTTTCCTGCAAGCATTTGTACTATCAAAGAAACTTCAAAAGATATGCCAGGGTTAGAAGTATTCCATTCTACCTATATCTATGCAAATACATTAGTAACATCAACCAAGCTCTAACATGCTACACTAAAATACTGAATACACGTAGAACCATCAGTTCATATATATCCAATAGCAAGGGAAAAGAAGGTCGTTAATGTACCTAAAACATTTGAGCAAGGGACATTAGAAACATACAACATAGAAGAGTATTTACTCAGAGATCAGAAGACCAACAACAACATTGCGAGAATCCTTCCTTCTTCATTAATGGTTTTCCAGTAACACTGGTGTGTACAATAATGGCTCCAAGGGAGTATCTATTTACTAAGAGCTTCTAAGAGCTAAGGAGCATTGAGCTCTGCAACTACTAGAAATGAAATGCTGAAAGTGCTATAGCTATGGAATGCAAAATCATCAATTCTGCCGACCCTTGGAATGAGGTCAAACTTATTACTTATACACATGTGTTTTCTCTAAAAGTAACCTAGCTTAACTTTACATTCAATAATAAAATACAATTTCCGGTGGTCGGTACTACCTGCACCATGTTAAAACAACCTCGAAAAGAATAGAGGTCTAACATGTCAGAAGAAGAAGACAAGAAAAGAGGTATGGAAGAATTGGACTTGAGAAGAGAGCCGAAGGGAGAATAAAAGAAATTTGATCCCCCAGGGATCGAGGCTACATGCCTCATCAATGAAAAAGTGGCTCACTGTCTCCGATGCACCAGGTGTTATGCTAGAGTGATGCATTGGAAAGACCATCTATCAGAACCATCCCCTGAGTCGACGTGCCTTGTTGGGGTCACCTACTTTCTAACACCCTTATCAACTACCTGATAATGACTAGTAAACTCTGGGGAACCTGGCGTGAGTCATCAAAGAATGCAAAATTTACTAGATCTGGGACTCTGGGATCCGGGAGCTTGCGCTCAAAGAATAAAGAATTTTCAAAGTACCCTATTGATGAAAACCTCTAGAATCCAGAGGACCTTATGACTCCATACTATTTTTGAATGTTTCTAGGAGCTGGGCGATTCCATTCTCATCAATGTCCTTGTGGCCGGCCCAACGGTACTTGGCTACTTCCACCTGTTCGCCCAAATCTAGAGTATTTGCCTTGAATTCTGTGGCCATTTTTGCCGTGTTGTGAGCCTAGAGCACCATGCATGTATATGTGTCATTTTTGCTTCATCCATTCCCTCTGGGGATTGGTATCGAGACTCCATTAGCTCATCATATTTTCCCATGACGTATTTGTCTAGAGTACATGTTTTAGTACTAAAGGGATCGAATCCTAAAACCTTTGAAATAAATGCCTTGTATAAATTTAAAGAATAGTCCACCTCTGGAACTTTGTCCCATAGGGTCCCTACCAGTTGCTTGGTTATCTCTAATGTGAGATCAAGTATGGGGTGCTGGGTCTGAACAAAGTCAAAGGACTCCTCTCTCAAAATTCCAGCCTTAGAAATAATTTCCTCCCCAATACTCACGAGTTCCCCTAACTCACTTATCTATGATTCATATTTCTCAATCTCTCCTTCCCAGATGGAGATAGTGGTTTTGTCTTGGTGTAAAACATTGCTAGTTGTGTATAGGTCTGGGTGTGTGGCCACTAGGAAATGCTGGACGTTTCCCACCTATTTAGTTACCCATTCATCAATTTCCTTTGCTTTCCTCTTCATTCCTCTAAGCACATCTATGTCACCCTATGGGAGCAGTTCCCCAGATGTGGAAGATTTTGGGGAAATGGTAGTGATAGGCTGCAAAAGTTCTGTCAATATCCCAACAAGATTTGTGTTCTTTTCCTTCTCTTCTTTGAATTTATGGGCTTCCTTCTTATAGTGGGCTTCTACCACCTTGGCTGCTTATTTTAGAAGGTCCAACTCACCCTGCTTTCCCCTCTTCCCCAGAGATATCTTTGTTATTGCATAATCTTTAGCCTTTGCTGTCACCGCGTCCGCCTCTAGGGGAGGTGTTACGACTACCACAACTATGTCTCCGCCTGGCCCAGTCCAAAGGGTATGGAATGTCTAGGATTTCTTTGCCTTGGGGGGATTCTACATTTGTGCCATCACCTCTACCAAAGAGAGATGGGCCTTGGACAGTGTTGGGGCCTTCCTTTTTCTAGAATTCACCAACCATTATGGTGGCAGGGGTGGCCTTTCTGCCAAAGTTTGATCCTGTAAATCCCCTCTGGGGTTTTTTTGTGCATCCCTGATATTTTGAGTCTCTCCAGAATCTTTCCTTGTATATTTGGATCCAATGGCTCTATCCACCTTAGTGACATTAGTATCATCTAACCTGGTGTCCATGTCTTTAGCAGTGTCAGCCTTGACATCTGTATCTTCGGGGTTCCACCTCTTACCTTGTTGGTGTTGCTATCTTTTATCAGCTCCTTTTTCCGGAATGTTCTCCTCTATTGGTGTATTTTCTAGAGGTGGTGGAGGTATCAGGCTGAGATTCGGTGTTTGGGCCACTGTGATTACCTCAGCAAATGTTACCCTCTTTGGGGTAGGAGGCAGCCTCTGGAGCATGGCGGCTGATGTTACGGTTGCTCCTGTAGGTCCGGTTCTCTCAGCAATTGCTGATTTCTCATTCTGTACTTACCTTTCCTCTATGGTGTTGGTCTCTAGGACCTATATCTCTGGAACATTGGAGACATTAATCTTTTCTTGTTCCTTCACCCCTTGTTCCTGGCCTTCCTGCTCCATGAAAACTTCTTTCTCTGGGGTGTCTTTTTCAGTAGGAATCACCACTTCCTCCTGGGCAGGTATCTCCTCTACTGCCTTCCCGATATCTCCTTGTAGTTCTACAAGCACATCTTCCTTGAACATGTCATCAAAGTCATTGTGTGGAGGGGAGGTCTCCAGGGGATCTTCAGGTCGATTGTCTGGCTCTGGAGAATTTGAGGAAACAATCTGTATTTCAGGGATGCTGGGCATCCCAAGTTCTGGCTCCACCTTCGGGTGAGGGATAATTTTCCTTTTCTTCTTTCTCCTAGTTACCAAAGGGGGCCCGATGTCCACCATAGCTTCTCTCTCTTCCTCTACTCTGATCCCTACCACTCAGACCATTAGTTCTGCAAGTGAGGGAGAAGTGGAAGGTCGAACCAATATGACCATAATAGCTAGGGTGGCCAACCAGGTGATTAAATTTTCTTTCATGTGTTGGGTTTCCACCAGAGTTTGCCGCATTTTTTCCACTATATAAACCACGGCTAGGACTTGAGATGGGGTCTCCATTTTCCTCTTTCCTCTATCCTTTCCCTGTGAGGAGGTTTCAGTCCTGAAAGTTGAACCCCTTACAAATGGGCCAACTTTACGTGTACTTCTCAAGAATGCCTTTTTGAAATACACATGACTATGCTCAATCACATCATGGGTGAGGTCTTCTATTGTTAGACCCTCCTATGCATCCCAATCCACTGGAGGGATGGCCGTTTTATCTACTCCTTTTTCTTTATATTGTGGGTCCACTGTGGACCCAGTATCCAAAAAGTTGTCCGGGAACTTTTGAAGCTTGAGCCTCTTCATCATTCCCATTGTCATCCGGACAAAATACCAATTCCAGACTTCAAATTCCTCCTAGAAGTCTTCCCAAAAATCTTCCATGTGATGCTCGTTGGGTTCTGATGCCCGGGGAAGTTTCGTCACTATTTTGCCTAGCGGATCAAAATTCTTCTACTCTAGATAAAACTCTTTTAGCCCCAAACTTTTGATTTCATTATCTTCCTCCTTTGCCATGGCCAAAATCCAAGAGTAGTTCCCACAAGTGATTGGGAACATGATTTTTTTCACCTTCTTCACTGTGAAGAGGGCGTGCAGCTCTAGGATTTGCCTGCAGTACTCTAAAATAATTATTTTATCCCCATAATGTTTGGGTAATAAATAGGGCTTCCCAGAGAAGACAGTCACTTGAATGTATGTATGCTATTGAAACTGAATGCACTAATGGCCATAAGTTCTGACCAAGTCCATTGCTTCTTTGGAGAGTTAGTATCTGATGTCTTGAGTAGGTGTGAGGAGGTTTTAGTAAATGAAGGCATCATTCACTTGGCAGAAGCTGAGGAAAATAGCCTCCCATTAGATCTGTGGGAAGTAATCCGAGGGAGCATTCTGGCCTATGCCAATTCCAAGCACATGTACTATAAGTAATCCCCAGTTCAAGGGGTGTTGTTGTGTTAGTGCCCACAAAACATAAGATGTCATGTAAAACTTGGAGGACTTGGTGACCTGGAGAAATTGAGAGTCCACATGATTTGCAATGATAGTGGCCCAATCAAAGTTTTTCTCACCAGAGGTGATTCCCAACAAGAAATAGTACATCCATGCCAAGAATTATTGGTCATGGGGCTGTCCAAAGACCCTGTATAGTGTGATGATCCCCATCTATATGCTTTCTTTAAATTTGGTCTAGGGAATTTCTAGCTTCATCTTTTTGAAGTCTTTCCTTGGCACCTTAAGCCATTTGTTATTGAGATACTGCTAGGCCATGTGTTCTAACTTCTAAAATTATTTGAAGGCTAGAGCCCACATGAGAACAACTACATCATTGAATTAGGGAATCCCCAACCCCACCTGAAAAGTTACGGTGTCCAGAGACACCATAGGTGTTGGGTATCTGGTTGGAACTAGGGTGGTGAGCATGAAAGCCCAGATGACTATATTATAGTGTCCCACAAAGGTGAGGATGAGCTCCAGGGCTTGCATGGAGCAAGGGAAGTAAGCAGCTTTGAGGATCCCAGAGTTGGCCACATTGAGGGCCAATGGATCTCCGACCATCCATTGTATGAACATCATTTTTACCAGGGCCTGCATTTTGGCCCACATTCTAACACTGGTGTCGGTGATCAACTAAAGTTTGGAATAAATCTTTGATCCCACAATGGTGTCTCCCTTTAGATACTTAATTGTCAATGAGAGCTTTTCTAGGGTCTTCTAAAGCTTGGTCCTGACGACTGCTTGGGTGGCAGCAGTGGTGGGGAGATCTGGACTCCCGGGTGGAGATGATGTAGATGCCTCTGACATGATTAGTGAGTTTAATTATGGAAACCTACAAAGCAAGGAAACTGTTAGTATTCATATAGAACAAAGCTTTATTTTGGATTCTAGAGATCTTCCCATCATATCACATCTGTGCCTAAAAGAATTGTTAGCTCATGTCAAACCTCTAAAAGATATACATATAATAAGAGTGACTTAGGAATTTGACCTCTTCCCGGGCCTTTGGGGACTCCAACACATGTGATGAGAAAGAAACAAGGAGCAAATGAAGACCTGAGACCCAAAGTCTGGAAAACTAACCGTTACTAACGTGACCAAAAATGAGCTGTATTAGGCTGATGTGGGGGTGTCACATGGCCATGAAGTAATAAGAGTTATGGCATTAATGCTGAAAAATGTCTAAACACATGAGGAAATGAATGCCACTTGGGCTGGACTTGAATGCTTGCATGGGAAATTAATCTGCCATAAAGACCGACTTAACAAAGGAGAGAGAAAACCACCATGGCTCAAATCAGCAAGGTGTCGATTTTGAACCAGGAAGCCATCTTTCTCGGACAAGCTCCTCATTTAGGGATTCTGACTCATGGAGCATGATGAGCTTTCCACTAGACAGTGTAGGATATAATAAGAATGTACAGACAGAGCCGAAGTGCACACAGGGGTCATAGCATGACTTGTAGGCTGGCCAAAACAGACATATATATAGACATATACATACATATATATAATTTATAGAATATATACAATATACAGGGGCACCTACAACATTCCACAACAATATACAAAGTATACAAGTTATTAGAGCTACACAGAGGGTGGATAACCCTCTGGCCGAATCGTCCCACCAACGAGAGGCAACAGAAAAGCCAACATAAAAGATGCGATGAACAAAAATAGAACAAAACCAGACAGAAAGCAAGAGAAACCAGAGAAACAAAAACTAGAGAAGAGAGAGCCGAGGGCCTACCTGGAAACATGGGGGATGCGGGAAAGATGAGCATGGAGGCGCTCTGCAAAAAGTTAACCTTCAAGAAACCACGAGTAAGCACTGTAAATCACTATTTAATCATTGTTAATCACCAAAGTAATCTACAATTAATCATTTTGAATTGCCTTAATCACTCTGGTAATCGCTATGAGTGTTTTAATAGTGGTAAATGTGAAAATGATAGGTAACTTCTATTTATACCCCTAGGATAAAAATATGTTTCTTTCTCTTTGTAAACTCTAGAACAAGCAAACCTCTAGACTCCAGGCCCGGGGATTCCATGCAGCCACACCTTCCCGTGAAAGAAGACATGATAATAGAGAATCCTGGAGTCTGGAATCTGGCTGACTCAAAAGAACAAAAAAAATCTGGGACCAGGTCCTGGAGACAAAAGAAGACAAAAGCAAAAGAAAGACAACTCTCGTGGAAGCAAATCCCGGAGGAAAAAAACAAAAGAAACAAAAGAAACCAAGGGAAAGAGAAAAAATGGAAAAGAGGGACCCAACATTTTTCCTACAAAATGTAGGGATGGGTATGCAAGGAATAACATACTCTCAGTACATTATTTGTGGGTGATAATTCCCACTGGTGTTTTACCTTTAACATGGTTTCCTTGACAACAAGTATTGTGTTATTGTGTTGGCATTTACTATGTTATCATTTGCATCACAGTTTTGGTTTATAAAGTTTAAAGTTCAATAATCTATGTAACAACTGATTCACCCCCCTCTCAGCTATCTTGTGGACTATTATCCCTAACAATTGGTATCATATCTACTAGTCCTTAGAGAGAAATCTTAATGACTTGAGGTAATCCTGAAGATGTCTTACTATAGGAAGGATAGTCTGAAATTTGATCTTGAAAACTTTGACAGATGGAAGAACAAGATGAGAAAACATTTTCTATGTTTGAGACTTGACTACTGGATGATCACAAAGAAGGATGAGATGACAGAGAGTGAGGATGAACTAGAGAAAGCTACTAAAGATGAAAATAAACTATTTTCATTTAATATGGTTGCAAGGGAATCATTGATCAGTGCACTTTCTGAAGGTGAATTCACAGAAGTAAAAGACTTGGATTCTACACATGAGATATGGATAAGATTGGAGGCACTATATGAAGGAGATAAGTTTACAAAATAGGGAAAGATACAAAATTGGAAGACAAAGATGGAATCACTGAAGATGAGAGAAGATGAGAACATTAGGGAATTACGACAGAGAATTAATGAAGTGGTTTCTGACATTAGAAACTTTGGAGGTACTTATAGTGAGGAAGAAGTGATTGCAAAGATACTCAGATCTTTGAAACCTGCATATAGAACCAAAGTAAAAGCTATAGAAGAGATTATACCTTTAAAACCAAACTTCAATAGAGAGATGTTTATTGGAAAGCTAACTACTTTTGAGGCCATACAATTGGGAGATATTTTACCTAAAGTTGAGTCAGCATTCAAGGCAACCGTGCATAAGAACAAAAAGACCTTATCTGGAATTGTGAGCACCAAAAATTGTGACCTAAGAGAAGAGCTTGGAGACTATGATAAGGAGTGAGAATAGATACAGGAGGAAGAAATGAAGCTAGATGAAGTGGTAGCATTGATCACTAGAAGAGAGAAGAGAGGTAAGGGTAAATTTGAAGGAAAATTACCTTTGAAATGTTTTTCATGTAACAAGATTGATCATTTTGCATCTAGATGTCCTACAAGTGTTCCTAAGCACAAACCTAAGTTTTACAAATCAAAGTATCCTAAAGACAAGGAATGTTATTATCCTAGTGCGGGTAATTCTGATTATGATGGTGACTATGATGAAATTGGATTTATTTCTATAAAGGATGATGAACCTATACATGAGGAAAAAGCCTTAGTATCTCGTGTTGAAAAGAAATCTGAATGGGTTATAGACAGTGGTTGTTCACATCATATGATTGGAGATAAATTTTTTTTTGTGAAATTAAAAAGATATAATGGTGGTGTTGTTATATTTGGTGACAATACTCGTAAACTTTTCATTGGAGTTGGATCTATTTGTCTGGATGGAAAGACTAATACTAACAATGTATTACTTGTTGATGGACTTAAGCATAATCTATTGAGTGTTGGATAGTTAGTGGAAAAAGGTTATTAGTTGAAATTCATTAATGGAAAATTCTCTATCAGAAGTAAATCAGGAGATTTGATCGCATATGGTACTAAATCTAGAGGTAATGTATTTGAATTGAATACATTTGAAGCTACTTGTTTTATTGTGAAGGTTGATGACAGTTGGATATGGCATATAATATTTTTTCATGTTAAATATGATAATATTGCGAAGGCAAGTATGAATAATGCTATAAGAGATATACCTAAGATTGTAAATTCATCTAAGACTATGTGTAAAGAGTGTGTTATGGGGAAGCCGACGAGAAGTAGTTTTAAAAGAAAATCTTATTCAACAAAAGGGAAGTTTGATTTGGTGCATATAGATCTATGTGGTCCTACAAGAACAAGATCATATTATGGTGAAAGGTTTAGTGTAATTTCTATTATGATATGGATTGCATTCTTTGTGCTTTCTGTTCTGATGAGGGTTGTATTTCCTAGAGTGAAGTTTGAAGCATTTAATGAATTGTTGGATGATATCATTTTTGGAAGAAATGATAAGATGAGTAAGAAGTTATCTAAAGAAATGAAAAATGAATTTGAGATGTCAATGATTGGTGAAATGAATTTTTTTCTTGGTTTGAAAATTAATCAGAGTAAGAATGACATTTTTATATCTCAGACCAAGTATCTTAAGGAAATGTTGAAGAAGTTTGTAAAGGAAGATTGTAAACCTTTTGGAACACCTATGTTGATTGGACATAAACTAACTAGTAATGATGAGACTCAGAGTGTTGTTCATACAAAGTATAGATCTATGATTGTTGGTCTACAATATCTAACTCACACTAGACCATATATTACCAATGCATTTGGTATTGTGGCAAGGTATCAAGAAGATCCCAAAGAGACACATCTTGCTGCTGTGAAAATAATTTTTAGATATTTGAAAGGAACAACAGAATATGGATTATGGTATGAAAAATTAGATGATTTTATTTTATAGGCTTATACTGATGCTGATTGAGAAGGAAATGTGGATGATATAAAGAGTACTAGTGGTGGTGCATTTTTCCTTGGGAAAAAGTTGGTTTCTTGGTTGAGCAGAAGTAGAACTGTATTGCTCAATCTACTGCTGAATTAGAGTATGTTGCTACTGCAATAAATTGCACACAAGTTGTTTGGATGAAACAAATGCCAAAGGACATTGGAATAATTTTTGAAGAACCAGTGGTTATCCATTTTGATAACACTAGCACAGTGAATATGTCAAAGAATCCTATAATGCATTCAAATTCTAAACACATTTCCATTAAGTATCATTTCTTGAGGGAGAAGGTAGCAGCAAAAGAGATTAAATTGGAATATATTAGCACAAAGGAGCATATAGAAAATATATTTACAAAACCTTTTCCAAAAGTTTCTTTTGAGTATCTCAGAAGCATGGGGTTAGAGCTCCTCCTTGTGATAATTAATTGATGCAAATATGCATCAGTCTAGTGGCTTTCAGAGCTATATCATTTTCTGGACTTGATGTATGGATCTATTCCTTAGGGGGAGTGATCGAAGGAACACTAGAGCACATTTGGGTGATCTTGCACATGGATGTTGGACATGAAGATTTGAAAAAGATACAAAAGATTACAAATTAGTTATGAAACCCTTTTCCATTACTGCCAAAGGGGGAAGGAATCTATGTGAAAATCCCTACTATTTTGGGGAGATTTGTGTTGAGGATATTGAGAAGATTGTATTGAGAGGAGAACATATTTTGAATTGATTTTGGGTTGATGGATTTTACCATATGTTTCCATCAATTCCAAAGGGGGAGATTATTGGATGATATTAGATTTAGATACTATTCACGTTGTTGATACTTATGTTTTTCCACTGATGTCAACATACGTTTGTGTGAAGATGACAAACTGGTTACTTGACTGGAAAAATTGTACGAACACTTTACAAATGTTTTAGAATGATTAAAGTTGGTACTATGAAAAGATTTGTGTTGACCTTATCCTTAAGATCGCTTGGCTTTATGTTACATATTGAGGATGTTACAGTTGATTTAGTGAAGATTAGTTTATGGACTGTAACTGTGATGCTTGACAGAGCAGGTCTCTGTGTTTTGGGTATATATTACTGGAAAAGATATTTTAGATGAAGCAAACTTACTGGAGGACTATAGACATATTTTGGAATAATGGGTTGTGTTTGATTGTTGTGTGATAATTGGTGATGTCAGCTGTGGCATGTATTTTGGAGGAGACCTATTTGGTGGCTGAATTCAGACATGTAGCGTGTAATATGAATTATGAGTGTGGATTGCAGATCTGGGAGTATAACTGATGGATTGCATTTGATGTTTACTTATTATAGGAACCATGTGTATCTTAGCAAGGGGTTATATAATTATCTATATTTTGGGAAAGCCTAATTGGATGACCTAATTAATTATTTATGTATTAGGAAAGCTTAACTGGCCAACCTAATGAATTATTGTAATAAGGTATATACGAGTGATCTTTTCTTTTGGAAAGATGTAGTAGAGGAAGAGATTTAAAAGAAAGAGAACTGAAGGCTGTGAGGCTTGTTTGGCTGCTGGATGTAGAGCAAAGTTTATGATAAGAATACTTCATTAAAACTGACCAAGCAAAGACAATTGCTATCAGACAATTCACTGGATGGTATAGTCTATATATACACTTGTTTGGATTGTGAATCCTTGAGGGTGACTTTAACCTTCTTTGGGAAGTCTTCCTAGGCAATGAGCCTACATTTTTTCTTGACTCCTAACAGGGTTTATCTCCTAACAAGGACTGTGTATTGTAATGTTGTAATAATCTCCTAACATGGCTAAATATTTTAACAAGGATACTATACTCTTAGTATATTATTTATGGGTGCTAATTCCCACTAGGTTTTTACCTTTAACATGGTTTCCTCAACAATAAGTATTGTGTTATTGTGTTGGCATTTACTATGTGATCATTTTCATTGCATTTTTGGTTTATAAAGTTTAAAGTTTAATAATCTATATCAAAAATAATTAACCCCCCCTCTCAGTTGTCTTGTGGACTGTTATTCCTAAAAATATCTTGAATAGTGATTGTACAGAATATTACAGAGAAGATTCAGGATATATTTCAAAGAAATAACAGAGCATCAAAGGATCTGATTAGCATTCCGTAGTGCATTTCATATGTCAATTCTAGTGTTGTATTTCTAATAGTTTCAACAAGCCAAAATCCCTTTACCAGGTAGTCCCGCAAAAGACTTTTTCTTGTAAATCCCTTAACAGGGTGAATACTGTAATATTGGGGTTAAATCCTTTAAAAAGGTAGTCTGTAATAGGACTTTAGATACTTGTAACAAGGTATCAGTCACTCCTAATAGGGCGAGTCACCTGGAAAGTGACATATTGTAAGATCCTAATACACCACTCTTTTCTACTATAGTGAGAAGATTGTGGGTGTCATCCCCACCATAGGTTTTCCCTTTGACCAATGGTTTCCATGATAAAAATTAGAGTGTTATGAGTGTGAATGTGTTGTTACTTCATGCATTGCACTTTTACTTTAAAGTTACAATTTTATGGTACATACTTTGGAAGTTTATTTTTCTACTATTGAAAGGTATTAGTAGAAGTCTAAAAGTTTTATTAGTCCCAATTCACCCCCCTCTTAGTACCTATTATTTCCAATAGATGTGTCCTAAAAATTCTCCTTCTGTGACTCCAAATACACATTTCTTCAAGTTGAGTGAGATCACGTACCTCCTACATATTTTTAGCAACTTTTTTAAGTCATTAATATGATCCATCCGACCCTTATAAAATATCATCAGATCATCCATGTAGATAATTATGCATTCCCAATTAAAATTTTGAAAGCAGTGTCCATTGCTTGCTAAAAGGTTTATCCAACATTGATCAAGACGAATGACATTCAACGATACACAAATGTCCCCCACTTGGTGGTAAATTATATTTTTCAGTTTGTCTTCTTATTGTGCCATAACTTGATTATGGATTGAATAGTCATCCAGAAAATACATCATTTGGGATTCATTCACTATCTATAGTACTTCTTCTAGGGATGGCATCAGATAGTTGTCCTTTTGGGAAGCTTTGTTTAAGTTCCAGAAATCCACACATAACCTGATCTCTCCACTCTTCTTTCTTACTAGGACCAATTTTGTGACCCATGTAGAATTCTAGATTGGTAAAATAATATTTACATCAAACCTTTTTTGAAATTCCTTCTATATTAATGGTTCCATCATTGGGTTTAGTGGCCTCTACCTCTGTAAAACAGGTTTAGAATCTGGCTTCAATAGGATATTTTTCACTATGAAATAGGTGTCATACATCTTTAATTCTTCATAGCTCCAATATATGACATATCACTACTCAGTGAGGAGCTACACCATCCCTTTCTTCTCATCTTCAGTACCAATTTTTCCAATATGTAGTTCTCTTGGGTCATTCTCCATCTTGAGGTTGTACATTTAACACTTATCACCTCCAAGTGTCAAACCTGGTTGCCTTTTCATGGCTATTTTATCTTTGTCAAAATCCTCTCTAGCTCAACCATCCCCTTAGGTATGGAATTATTTCTCAAGTTTATGATGCCTTAATCATTGGGATCCTATGGCCCAGTCAACCTATTTGGTTCTTCTAATTCCTCATCAATAACTTGGTTTTTGAACACTCCAACACACATGATGAACTCGAGGATGTGTTGATAATCTTGGAAGACTTGGACATTTGTAATATTATATGGAATCACCAGGGAAGAAGCAAGTTCAACTGAGAAATTTTTTAGTTTGTACTTCTCCATAGGGTGTAATGAACTGGTAGACACTCCTAGTTCATCACAAACAACATTCTTTCTTCTTGGGATAGACTTAATGTTAAACACTTCAAAATATTTGATCAAGTCCCATGCTTTGTTCCGGTAAGCAATAAATTTTTTTTCACTGCAAGAATACTAGCCGCGAATTTGTTTGACAATCAACTGCTAGTCACTTTCTATTACCAAATATTTTATCCCCTTTTCATGCACTAAAAGAAGACCTTGAAATAATGCTTCATATTTTGCAACATTGTTAGTATATAAAAATTTCAATCTATATGCCGCGTAGAAGGACTTACCTCTGTTAGAATAGTTCCAAAGGATAACTGAGAGGGGGGGGGGGGTGAATCAATTATCAGCCAATTTAATTCTTTTCTTTTATTAACTCTAGAATACAATAAAGTAAATACACATTCAGATAACACAATAGACAAAACTTCAATTTGGTTACGGGGAAACCAAATGGTAAAAACCCCAGTGGGAATTAGTACCCACAATGAACTATACTTGTTTATAGTAATCCCCGTTAGAAGATATTTCAACCCTGTTAGGAGTTGTACTTTACAATGCAATAAGTATAGTGACCTGATTAAGGGTCTAACCTTGTTAAGAGTATTTTATAAATAACCCTGTTAGGAGTGAGGACTCACTATCCAAAAGCTCACTGCTTTAATGGTGAAGGCTATAGCCTTCTGTAGAACAGATATACACTATATCTGATGATGAACTATAGAGTAGACCTACTATCTTGATCAGTTCTAATGTATTGTAATCTTCTACTGCTTCTTCACATAGACCCATGATGAATGAACCACAAATAATATTTTGTTCTACACATTTTCTGTCTCTTTTCGTTGCATTCACACTTAGCGTATCATAAATGACTTGCTCTAAGTATCTTCCTCAAAGTATAAGGTCATGATGGCTCATGGAAATAATTCAAAAAAATCTTTGTTGGATTAACTAAGCAAGCACACAATATTAAGTCCGCGCAACACAAACTGAACAGACTGCGACACTTCACTAAGTCAGCTTCACCAAATCATCTCAAACAACACGATCCTGATGTTACATGATAGGTGCATTTAACCAAACATAGTTAACTCATAAATAATCATGAATATACACATGCATATCCTAAAGATAGGCACAACTCAAGAAACACATTAAATACATCGGCTCTAAAAAGATACTCTTCCAGAACTGTAACTGTCAATAAAAGAATTACACAACTTGATTGAAACATCATATCTGAGTCCGCGTGTATGAACATAACATACTAAACATGTCTAAAATCTGAATATATCCATGCAAGGCTTGATATCATCATTCTGATAATTACATATAGAATCATTACTGTATATTATATTTTGTCATCAATGACAAACATACAATCAATCAACTGCACAGAAAAAAACTCCAACAATCTCCCTCTTTGACATTGGTGGCAACATGTAATTTTAAAAACATCCTCTGTTCATGGTGTCCTCTTTCTTTTACAATCTTCTCAATATCCTCATCAAAGATTTCTCTACACTGCTGTAGTTCCTTTGACTGTGTTTTTGTTCCATATATATACTCCCCTAGAGTATATGCTCCCCCTTAGTACATACTCCCCCTTTGACATAAATGGAAAAGGGCACCATAAACCATTAGGCATAGGTACTACTCCAGAAGTAGAGTAGTCAACCATTTATCAGTCACAAAGGACTGATGTTCTTCCTATATTCTCTAATCAGACTTAGGAGAGGGAATTAATCCCAACTTCTCTCTGAGATACTCAAAAGTATCTTTTGATAAAGGTTTTGTGAAAACATCTGCCAACTGTTCTTTGGTGCTCACATACTCCAATTTCACTTCTTTCTCTGCAACCTTTTCTCTTAGAAAATGGTACTTGATCTCTATGTGTTTTGTCTTTGCGTGCATCACAAGGTTCTTAGACATGTTAATAGTTCTAGTGTTATCACAGTGAATAACAATAGGATAATCAACCTAAATACCAAAGTCTTTAACCATCTGTTTGATCCAAACCATGGTTGAACAATTCAGTGCTACTGCAACATATTCAACTTCTACTGTTGACTAAGAAATATAGTTCTGCTTCTTGCTTATCCAAGAAACCAACCTATCTCCAAGAAATACTACTCCTCCTGAAGTACTCTTCCTATCATCAATACATCCTATTCAATCTGCATCTATATACACATGAAGTTGTACATTCTCTAATTTAGGATACCATAAACCATAGTCTATAATTCCCTTTAGATATCTGAATATCCTCTTGATTTCCATTAGGTGATTCTGCTTGGGTTCAGCTACAAATATTCCATCAATGCCAACTGCATTAGATATGTTAGGTCTAGATTTAGTTAGATAAATGAGTTTTCCAATCATATATTTGTACAATGTCTTATCAACTATTGTGGAATCATCATCTTTTGAAAGCTTGCTTCTTGTTATCATAGGAGTGCATACTGGCTTACAGTCTTCCATCTTGAAGGTCTTCAATATTTCCTTCACATATTTTGATTGATTAATGAATATACCTTTATCTTTCTTCTTTACATTTAGTCCCAAAAAGTATTTATAGGACCAATCATGCTCATTTCAAATTCATTCTGCATTTCTTTTGCAAATGGTGCACTAAGCTTGTCATTACCTCCAAAGATAATGTCATCAAAAAATATGGCAACTAGTAGTAATCCATCAGGTGTCTCTCTTATGAATAGGTTACAATCTGCTACACCTTTCTTGAATTCAATCTTGGTAAGATAACCATTAAGTCTCTCATACCAAGCTCTTGGGGCCTATTTAAGACCATAAAGTGCTTTCTTCAATCTGCATACCATGTTTGGTTTATCTGAAAGATTAAATCCTTCAGGCTGTTCTATGTAGACTTCTTCCTTCAAGTCACCATTCAAAAAGGCCAACTTTACATCCATTTGATAAACTTTAAAGTCTTTGAATTTTGCATAGGCTAAGAACAATTTAATGGCTTCCAGTCTGCTCATAGGGGCAAATGTATCAGTGTAGTCTATTACTTCTCTCTGCACATATCCTTTACATACCAATCTTTCTTTGTTTCTTACTACTATACCTTCTTCATTCATCTTGTTTATAAAGATCCACTTTGTTCCAATCACATTTTTGTCAATGGGTCTAGGAACCAATTCCCGTGTCTCATTCTTAAATATCTGATCTAATTCTTCTTTCATTGCATTCTTCCAATCAGAATCATTACAAGCATCTTCAATACTTAAAGGTTCAATATGTGAAAGTAAACATACCTCTTCATCTATTGTTAGAATTTTTTCTTTTGATCTGGTCAAAATACTGATGCTCTGATCTCCAATGATATCATCTTTAGAGTGGTATCTAGATGTGAATTTAGGAACCTTAGGTGTTACTTCTTCTTCTGTAATCTGTGATTCTTCTCTACTTGATTCAGGGTCATTACATGAGACATCAA
>MU227106.1:371628-383243 GCA_018584345.1 Thuja plicata
CTTTAACTCTTATAACCACTAATTATTTCTCAAGTTATCTTTTTTCCTACAAGATGAATGCCTTGAACAACTTATATCAATTTACTACTTGTCGGATTGCTTTGTTAAACCTTCTTCTTAATGTTTATCGATAAGCAGTCATTTATTTACTGAAATACAATAAATATGCAGAGTATATTGATATATCCAGAATGAATTATGTAAGATACCAAACAATAAAGAAATGCATTATACACACATATAACACATGGATTTTAATGTGGAAACCCTGTTAAGGGAAAAAACCACTGGGAACGGTACCCAAATTTTTCACTCTTCTGAAGTGAGCCCTGTTAGGAGCCAACCTTGTTAAAGGTTACAAACACATTGTTAAGTGTGACCTTGTTAGAGGATTTTACACATTTAGGTTGTCACTTAGTATCAGGCATCTAATGCTGCCATCCTTGAATCAACCTCTCTCTTAGACTATCAATAGGCATCGGGCATATCCAATGCTACTTTTATGAATCAACCTTTTTGGCACTCCTTGGGATGTACCTCAATATATAGAAGACTGTTAATTCCTACTCTGTTAAGTGACTTGATGTTTCAATGGTTAAACTCAAACAATATGACCTGTTTCTAATGCAACTTGAATTGCAGATTTTCAGATCTATTTAAGTACATTACCTCTCTGATCAATGTATCAATTCAATTCTTTTGTGCTCCACACTTTCTTCTTTGTGATGTTATGCTCACTATTCATCGGTGTCTGTAGAATTCCTTACCTCTCCTTCAACTTGATTGATCAGTACTGCATGAAGTTGTTCTTCATCAGTTTCTATTTAGCACCCTCTTTCATTCACTCCCCTTTATCCCTTTTCTGTGAATGTGATATCAAAAATGAATTAAGCCTATCTCTTATATAGACATGATATTCATTGTTTCTTGATTCTTGATTCTTGGCATGAAAAAAAATCCAGCCAATTAGATTTAAAGCATAACTCCTGATTTGTCTCGTAGTTATTTTCATGCCAACTATACAAATCATCTTTAAATCAATGACTTAACTCTGGTCAAATAATACAAAGAAAATAACTAGTTAAGTCTATCTTTAGCTCTTTCTAGCTAGATATTTTGTCATTTTCTGAACTCTCTATTCCATCGGTCAACTCTCCAATTAGTCATTGGTGACAAATGACAGTTCCGTTGGTGTGACTCCAGTTAGCTTTGGGATCTCCGTCCGTCAGGCATCATTGGATTTTTACTCATCAGGAAACTTTATTTTCAGCTCGTCGGTCAACACTGTCTTCTGCTCGTCGGGTATCACTGTGAATTTTCTTCTTTGCCTTTACCGATGGTGTGCACTCTATCGGTGTTGTCTGTCACTTAGTGAATACTTGACTTTTATGCGTTGATAAAAGCATAACCTTTGTTCCATTGATTCTCTGAATTCTTTGGCATTATGTACATGACCATACAGATGATATCAAGTTGACATCAATGAAAATACAAACCATTAATTGATTTAATGCCTTGCATTATATTAAACTTAACATTATCAAACATTCAATCAGTTACATGTCATCAAACATTACATGAAGCCCCTGAGCTGATCAGACAATTGTGCAAATGTTTACCAAATATAAGTAAACTTAGTAGGAATAGGGGTACTTCCAACCTATTTTTGAACATTGTTGGGAATTCCTCTAAGTATTCACATTTGATGTGGAAACCTGTGTGTTGTTAGATATTGTACCTTTCCTAGAGTGGTCCAAGAACTTTAGGAGTGCTTCTCTTTGAGAAGGACAACCTCACAACATAATAAACATTGAGATATTTGCTTTTGTTCTTTTAATATCTTCAACTGCACTGCATTTTTTAGATGACCAAGGTGGGTTGTTTCTATTTGTAGTAGGTACATTTGGTGGTGATGAAGTGGAAACACTTAGACCCTTTGGTGGTGTAGGATTATTTCTAGCCCATGGATCCAGTGGTGTTGGTTGTTTCCTTGGGGGAATACCATCTGCCAAAGGTTCCTTTTGATTTATCAAATTATATGGGCTTTGGTGGTCATTCTGAAATACATGAACTTCAAAGTATTTGGGCTCCCTTTCCCTTTGGAATGGAAACACAAATTATTTTTCCTATGTGTTGTTTCTAGAATCTTCCATTGCTTCAGGTTCATAAGAATCAAACATCATTGCATTAAATTGAATAGGGGGCTCCTCAGAGTTTTGAGGTTGTTAATTATGGATATCACTTCTGCACCCATTGTTATTTTGGTATGTGCTTGTAGCTCCTAAAACAATTAAATCATCAGTTTCATATACATTAGCATTATCAGTCGATATACTACCATTTTTGGGTAAGGTGTTCCAAGGTCTATTGGGTCCCTTCTGCCAAAATATTTTATCGTGCAAGTTATTATTGTTGTTGTTACCACAACTGTTGTGATTTTGGTTTTGGTTTTGAGAATAAGTATTCAGAGAATCAGGTTGTCATTGGTAACTATCTTGGTTCTGGGATGGACTTAGCTTCATCCTAGTGAGCGTTGGTCAATTGAGAGAAATTCTTTTTCATAGCATCAAAATCAGAAGCCAAGTGATTATCAAGATCACTAGGAGGCACAATCCATTGCTCAAAGAAAGAAGTCTTATGGGCCTCATAGCCAAGATAGGTGATGGATGGGGGTGGAACTATGAGTGGTTGTCTGGGTATGGGATTTCATAATGGAGTGTGATAGTTTGAGGCCTTGTTGATGGCCGAGAATGTGTTAAGAGTGGCGGTGTTTCCAAATGATGGTAGGGTACCAAAATTTCCACTAGTCTGCAGATCCATCTATTGCATGAAAGTGATTGCTTTAATGGATACCTTTTCTAAAGTATTTATATCCATAGGTGGGAGCCTTTTTAATAAAATTATGGTTAACAAATATAATTCTCTTAGGTATACTTGTATGGAAGCGAGTATGGGTATTGTGTAAGGAGCTTCAAGCCTTTGATACATCTTGTGGAAATGATGATTAAACATGGCAATAGGATCATTTGGCTCTTTCTTGGCTGAGATAAACTAGTTGTGGAGGTTTTCATGGTCCACATAGAGTTTAAATTGATTTAGAAACTTGGTCTCAAACTTGACCCATGTGGTGATGGATTCCCTAGGTAAATTTATATACTAGTTGTAGGTGATCTCACCATGCGTGTATGGGAATAAGCGACACACAACATCCTCATATACCAATTATTTCTGATTGTATATTTATTTAAATATATGAATGTGTTCTTCTAATTCCCTAGATTATCCATACAAAAACGTACTACAAGACTTCTTGGGATTTTTAGGCAACTTGTGTAATTGAACAACTATGTTCAATGGGAAACTTTAAGCATTACCAAAGAAAGCCATCAGAAAATGTGGTTGTTATTGGAAAGTGGTTCATTTAGGAGTGTATAGGGGTTTTCATTTATGGAAACACTATAGTTATGTATAGTCGCTTGGAGAGGAATACAATTTTGGTGTTAAGGTTTTGTAAAATGACTAAGTCCAGGAAGCAGTTTACTGGGAGCATGAGTACAATTTTTGGTAGAGAGCATTGTAGGTAATGAATGAAGTCATGCAACATTAGAGGAAGCTATTTTGGGATGTAGTAGACCTTCAATTAACTTTTCTTGAGTTTTGGAGCTCTAAGATGAAAGTTACAAATGATTGAAGTCATGCAAAGATAGTGTAGTAGTGAGATAGAGCAGTTGAACAGTCACAATGATTGAGGGAGTGTAACATGGAATCCATATGTGCTAAGTTGGATTTGGATTGGGTATTACCCTAACTTTTGTAATTTATGATCACCAAATTTGTATTTGAGTTTTGTATAAGTGTTGATCACATTTTGTGATGTATTTTGGAGCCGAATGAGTATGAGATAAAGTATATATATGGAGAGATTTTGAGAAGCGAAGTAGGAATGTGATATGACTGAATGAATGGATGCATTGTGATGTTGTAATCTAATAGAAGGTGATGCAAGCTACCAATAGAACTAATTAAGCATAACAGATGCTTGTATAAGTTCATTTATGATAAATCATTGTAACAAAGACAAATTTATGATTGTAAGAGCAGTGTGCTTAGTGTATACCCCTAATAGGATTTTGTATTCCTTTAACAGGGAAACATACCAATGTAATAATCAACTCCTGATAGGGATAGGTATCCTAATAGGGATACAATATTTTTAGTGAATATTTATGGGTATCATCCCCACCGGGGTTTTCCCTTTGCTAGGGTTTCATCGTAAACAAATCATGGTGTTATGAGTTGTGTATTTGGTATTTATGTTATTTTTATTTCAGTGATTATTTGGTTAATTTGGAAATTGCTAATTTTAATTATAAAGTGCTATAATACTGATTCAATCCCCTCTCAGTATTACTTAATCCTAACAATTGGTATCATAGATTTTGGACCTTGAAGAGAAGGCCTAACAACTTAAGGGAGATCAAGATGGATTTAGATAGTTTGGAAGAAAACTTTGAAGCAACACCAGAAGACCCTGACAAATATAAAGTATAAAATGGTGACTTAAAATTGAAATTAAGGAGACCAGAGGGTTTCATCAAGAAAATTAAGGAACAACTTGAACTTTATAGGAATCAAAGGAAAGATATTATGTATAAGATAAAAGAGGATTTAGACAGTGATTCATTAGATCAGATAAAACAACTTGAACAAGAAAAAGATACTTTGATGCATGATCATGAAACTACTTCCTTACAGATGGCTAAAGAGATTCAACATTCAAAGGATTAAAGAAACCAAATTGAAGAGACCTTAAAGAGTGCAAATATTCAGATGGGACAAATGCATATTGAACTTGATGATTATAAGAAAAATATCTGAGATTAGATAAATACAATCAGATAATAAAAGGAGAACTTGTTGAGGCTAAGAAACATATTAAAAAACTTCATATGAGTAGTGATAAGATTGATGAGCAAATAAATAGATAGAAACCTAAAGGAGACATGACTGGAGTTGGCTTCAATGAAGCTGAATGTTAAAAGACTCAAGAAGACAAATCTGAAGTAAGAATTGATGAAGAAAGACCTATTCTAGAAAAACCTAGAGAGAGGATCAGACCTTTGAGAGTTAGATGTTTTGGATGCAACAAAATTGGTCACATGAAGAGGGATTGCAGAGGTAAAGATCCTTACAAGCCCTTATGGGTTATTGTTTTAATTGTTATGCATATGGACGCAAGAAATTAGAATGCAGGAAACCTGATCAATCTGGATACAAAAAAGATTACTTTAGAAAGGAGACATAAGCTAAGACAACATGCTTTAAATGAAATAACCTTGGACATGTAGCAAAGTAATATAAGTTGCAGGTTAATCAGAACATATCACCTCCTACATGCTTCAAATGTAACAATCCAGGCCACATAGAAAAGTTTTGCAGGTACAATGGAAATGAAAAATAGAGATGGACCTCCACCTATAGGTCTAAAGAAGAATGTTGGTGATGTTGGAAAGAGTCTTGCAGATTACATGGATGAATTTAATAGTCATTTCAGGAAAACAAGAGATATAAATAGTGATAAGGTATGGAAGGTGAAGGAACCAAGTGAGGAAAAGGTTAAGGGAGAGTTAGTAGATGCTACTAAGTCTTTTCCTGATGCTAACATTTCTACATCAACATAGATGGCCAAGCACGACCTTAGAAGAGATTTGGAGAGATACATCATAAAACTATCTAGCCCCTATTCTTGAAGAATAAGATCTTGCAAGCTTATGGAGAGTATGTATAGGTACTATGATATACCTATTTATGATTGAAAATCTATACATTCTATATCCTATGATCACCAGATTGATGATCATCTAGATCATTGTAGAGTTGAGTTTCATTGGGAACTATGTCATTCTTTTCACAACAAAGTATAAGGGTAATCAAAATAGCTTATCTAATCATTATTCGAAGAGCAGAGTTGAATAAATCAATGATTTGAGTGAGAAAGACTAAAGAAGCTAGGGAATTTGCGATTGGTCAAAGCATGAACTCATAGATTTAGAAAATAAAATGTATTTACCTCACATGCGAGCTTTTGAATATGGATACTCCTATGATTTTGATGTAAATGAGAGGCCTAGATAAAAATTCAAGAGACATCCTTGTAAATCAACTGAAGATGAACATGAGGGCATGTTTTCTCTAATGCCCTATGGAGTTCTAAACATTGAGGATATTAGGGCTTATATCCACTCCAAGTATGTGTCTTTGGGAGACTTTGAGATCTTCAAAGAAATGAAAGAAATGATCAAAGATGATGGAAAATGGAAGGACGAGTTCACTCATCTTGAGACCCTAAGTGTATTGAAAATGATAGAACTGCATGAGTTTGATGAAGAAGAATGGTTCAAGATCCTATTGATCAGAGTACATGGCCAATTCATTTGGATTAGTGAGAAACCTATAAATATTTCCAGTGAGTTGATCCATGACATTACTGGTCTGGATAACTCTGGAGTTATCCCTGTAGTAGAGAAGAATACCAAGATATTAGTGGAAACCCTAGCCCACTCTAAATGGGATAAACAAGAAATGATTGTGGCTGACATCTTCCAACAAGATGTTAGACTAGTTGCAACAATACTAGGGTACTAACTTCATTATAGAAGCCAACCAAATTCAGTTTCTGCTAGTGTTATAATGATGGAATATAAGATGGTAAAGGAGAATGTCAAGTATAATCTTTGTGACATCCTTTCACAACAATTCATAGAAAATGTGAAGCAGATAAAGAGAGATAGGACCAAGGCATTCAAATTTGGATCATTGTTGATACATATGTATATACACATTATGCATAAATTTTGTGGTATGCACCCAAGAGCATGGAGAGACAACGAAAACATTTCCCTACAAGTGTCAAATAGTTATAGAAGACAGAATAATACACGGGTAGATGGAGAACCATTTGCGATGATCAAAATCTTGCAGAGAGAAATACAACTAAGAATGAGGATACTAGAAGAGATGGTAGATACATACACATATATACAATTTTTTTCATGGTTGAAACTGATTGTGTGTGTTTTGAAGCAATAGACCCGAGGATGAAATGGTGTTACCCTATGGAGTATGAGGTTGATAAAGAGGTTTTGAACATGCAAGTTGAGTATGTGTTATCTTCAGTGATAGATCCATCAGAGGAAAGATGGGGTACTTATGAGGAAAAATCCTATAAAATTAGAGAAGAATAGACAAGAACAACTAGGAGAAAGAAAATAGAGAATGTTGTAGATAATCTAGTAAGTAAGGATGGTATTACTAAAGAAGAGATGAATTAAATAAGGATAAAGATGACTGGAAGAACATCTGAAGTGGCGAGATCTGCCTCTAAAGCTCTTCCACCTCCAAAAATTAAGAAAAATTATAGTCCACACCCTACTATGGCATAAGTACCTATGGAGACATCACAGACTGTGAAGGTAGAAAAAATTAATGTGAAGAGTAAAAGGTCCTCCAAGTAGAGTTCCCCACCTAAGAAACAAAGGATAGAAGAAGAAAATGAGTTAAATGTAAATAAGAAGGAAGAAGAAAATAATAAGAAGGAAGAAGACAAGAAGAAGAAAGAGGAAGAGAAGAAGAAGAAAGAAGTATAAGACAAGAAGCACAAGATAAACCTATGAACATACAACTCTGTAAACCTGACATGATAATGTTGGAGAAAATAATTGTAGACCAAGGAAAGTTAAATCAAGTGAGAAAATCTTATGACAGGTATGATTCTAATGATAAAATTCTTATAGAAGACATTTTGATAAAGCACATGATGGTTTTCAAGAAGAACTTGATTGAGATGGCTGAAAGTATTCCTAAGGAATTGCATGATAAGCTTGAGATAATAAAATAGCTAGCACTACAAGAAGATGATAAAATTAATGTAAAATACATTGAGGATAAGATACCAGTGATATCATTTGATGAGCATGAAAGGATACTAAATGTACTAAAACCCCTACTGAGAGTTGAGTCTAGATTGATCAAGATAATGGAGAGGAAATATTATGAGGTGATTGAGGATACTCACAAGGCAATTAACAAGATCCTAAAGGAGTCTGAAGATGAGAAGTTCTCACCTCCTAAATCTAAGGCTACTAAACCTAAAACTATCCTAAGGGGAGAGTCCTCCAAGCCTATAGTAATAAACGTTGACTCAACTAAGGAGTGGAGAAGATAATAGTCAGTTTGTCAGTATAGTAAAGAAACCTGATTTCTTTTTTGTTGGTGTGCCTATGATTTTGGACACCTCGTTGGATACTAATAACCCTTTTGAAGGGAATACTGATACTGCACCTAACCCTGATGGATGTGGTGAAAAGGATGCAGAGAAACCTACTAAGGGAGTGCCCTCTAAGAGTGAACAACAACCAAACATTGATAAGGTTGAAAAGGAACCTTAAAGTAAGGTTGAAGTGAAACAAGAAACAATGACACCTGTTTCTTCAACCTTATTGTTGGAAAGTAGAGAGAAAACATTGAGTGCAGATGTGGAAAGTATGGATGAAGATGAGCTAATGAATTTATCTTACATCACATTTTCTAAAGAAAAGGAAAGATCAAAGTAGAAAATTGAGAAGAAGTCAAGGGTATTCGAAAGCACAGTTGACACCATCAAAAAACTCCTACCTATACCTTTCACTTTCCAAGGAAAGGAAACTATAGAGAACTTCAACAAGGAATTAGATGCCTTTGATAGTCACTATGAGTCTCTGGAGAAGATCTCCGAGGTCAAAGTTGAACAAAATTACTTGGTGAAGAAATTTATGCAAGTCTATTGCATAGGACTTAGGCATACTAGGCAATACTATTTCTAAAGTGAAGGCTTGTGTGGCAAAGGGAAGAAAGTTATACAATTATTGTATAAATTCTATTAGACACATTCATAACATTAAGGAAATCATTGCACATGATAGGAAGACACTAGACAAACTGGAGACCTCCTCACACACTATTTTAGAGTTGGACAAGGAAGTGTCTAGACTGTTGGACAAGATAAGTGTGCTAGAAATAGAGAAAGGGAGAGTTATGGGAATATTTGGTGTGCTAAAGAGTTTGATCACTCCTAAGCTATCACTTCTTGAGATACACCTTTTTGACATGGAGAAGACATCAAAAGCCCTCACAGAAAACATGTCTACTGAGTTGAAGGAAGAAGAGACATCATCATTTGTGCTGAATGGACTAATCCATGTGGGTTAGATTTTGGGTCAGATTTTGGTAAAGACTTGGATTGAAGAAGTGGAGATCTTGGAAAGCTCTTTCCAAGATGTACTTAAGATGGTCTAAAATTTTTGATAAGCAGTTGTACCAATTTTTCTATATATACTACATTTTTATATACCTTTGTAATTGATATAAAAGGGGGAGAAGTTATAGAGAAAAGATATAAAAGATAAATTTGGAGTAGTAGAGGAGATATAGAAGAAATAATATGAAGCAGAGTACTTAGTCATTATTTTGGTATTATGCACTTTGTCATTTTTTACTAAGTGTTTCCATCAATGCCAAAGGGAGAGATTGTTGGCAAGTGGCTCATTCAGGAGTGTATAGGGGTTTTCATTTATGGAAACACAATAATTATGTGTTGTCTCTTAGAGAGGAACACATTTTTGGTGTTAAGGTTTTGTAAAATGACTAAGTCTAGGAAGCAGTTTACTGGGAGCATGAGTATAGTTTTTGGCAGCGAGCACTGCAGGTAATGAATGAAGTCATGCAAGCTTAGAGGAAGTTATTTTGGGATGTGGTGGAACTTTAGTTAAGATTTATTGAGTTTTGGAACTCTGATATAAAATCTACAGCTGATTGAAGTCATGCGAAGACACTGTAGTAGAAAGACAGGGTAGTTGAATAGTTGCGATGATTGAGGGAGTATAATGTATAATCCAAATGTGTTAAGTTGGATTTGGATGGGGTATTAACCTAAATTTGGTAATGTATGATCCCCAACTTTGTATATGAGTTTTGTATAAGTCTTGATCATGTTTTGTGATTTATTTAGGAGCTAGCTGAGTATGAGATAAAGTATATATATGGATATATTTTGAGAAGCAAAGCAAGAATGTGATATGACCGAATGTATGGATACATTTTGATGTTTTAATTTGATAAAAGGTGATGCAAGCCACAACTGTAACTACTTAATCATAGAAGATGCTTGTATAAGTTCATTTCTCATAAAGCATTGTAATAGATCAGTTTTCTGATTTTAAGAGTAGTGTGCTCAATGTATACCCCTAACAGGGTTTTGTATTCCTTTAATAGGGAAATGTACTAACGTAATAATCACTTCTTAATAGGTCTAAGTCTCCTAACATGGACATAATAATTTTAGTTCATATTTGTGGGTATCATCCTCACCAGGGTTTTCCCTTGGCCAAGGTTTCCTCATAAACAAATCATGGTGCTATGAGTTGTGTATTTGGTATTTATGTTCTTTTCATTTCAGTGATTATTTGGTTATGTTGGAAATTGCTATGTTTAATTATAAAGTGTTGTAATACTGATTCACCCCCCTCTCAATATTACTTAATCCTAACAGTTAAAAATTATGATTTTGATTAATGGCTGTGCTAACAGTTGGGACAACAGTGTAATTGTTGGCCAAGTGGATTTTGTGAACCAATGAAGTGGTGAGAGGGAGTTGATTTTGATTTTCCCTTATCACTGTGAGCATTGTGATAGTGGGTGAGTTCAAGAAAATTTCCCCCTTTTTGAGATGATCTAAGTACTCACTCGAACCTCTCTGGTGAGAAGGATCTGATATTATCTAGCCTACTTTTTATGCCCTCCTAGCACCACTTATGTTGAGCATTTATTTTACACAAGTCAATTTCTACGAATCTGATATCTGAATTCCTCTCTTGAAAGAATAATGAGGTTACTCCCAATTTTCTCTATGGTCGTGGCACAACCACTTGGTAAACTCAGTTGAAGATAAATGTGAATGTTCAAAAGGAGGCCTTTATTGGTATGTTTCAAAATTCAGGCTGCAAATTTTTTTTAGTACTTTTTGTATTTTCTTGATTTATCAATGCATGCAACTTCCTAATGATGAAAATCTAACTTTAACTCCTATAATGATTGCCTATTTTAACCAATTTCCCTAAAATATCAAAAGATTGAGTAATAAGAAACGTAAGTAGATTTTCTAAAAATGACATCTAAAGGACATAAACTTGTTAATATGAATTCAGAATAACTGAGAGGGGGGTGAATAAGTTATCCTCAGGTCTAGATGTGCCCATATAAAACTTTAAATCAACTTCAACAACTTAGATCTGCTCGACAGTAATAAACAATAAAAAGTGTTCAGTTTACTGAACTAATGAAATAAGCTTGTAGAAACTTAACAGTAAAAACACAACAATATGTTAGAAACACTGAGAGGGGGGCGGGGGGTGAATCAGTGTTTGACTATTAATTACTTTTCAACAACTTAAAAATAAATCAAACATACATTGAATGAAGCTTAACATAAGAACTCATAACACATGATATGATTACGGGGAAACCTTGATCAGAGGAAAACCCCGGTCGGAATTAGTACCCACAAATATTGTACTAGGTAT
>MU227106.1:387861-401521 GCA_018584345.1 Thuja plicata
TTCTTCAAATAGTGATTTCTTAGGATCCTCTTGCTTTTGAGTTCTGGATCTACAAAACCTTGAGATGTGTCTAGCCTTTCCACATGTGTGAAAAATGATAGGAGGTCTGATGCTCTTGTTCATCATGCTGCATTGCTTTGCTATGTGTCCATTATAGTTACATAATTGACATGTAGTGTTCTAAAAATTCCTTTGAGGTTGATTTCTTTGATTGTTTTGATTCATTCTTCTCTGATTTGTTATGCAATGTATAGCCCTGTGACCAAACTTATTACAAGAGAAATAATAACCATTGAAAGGTCTTACCTCTTTGCAATCTCTTACCAAATGACCATGTTTGTTACATGCATAACAAGTTTTGTTAACTTGCTTGATTATTTCCCCTTTAGGTGGATATATTTTAATCTCTTCAATTTTTTCAAATTTTTTTTCTTCTAAAGATGCTTCATGAGGTTTCTTTCTTTCTTGCAATGAATTGACTTTAATTTGTGCTACACTGAATCCAAGACCAGTAGTGTTACCTTTTTTCTTTTGTGCATTGAGCTAAGATTGAAGTGAATAAGAACTTGTGTGGAGTTTATCAATCTTATCCTTTGCTTCTGTTAATTCCAATTCCAACTTCTTCTATATGTTTTCCAATTCTAGGAATTTCATGTTTGCTTTCAAGAGTTCATCATCTAGTTCTTTGCTTTCTTTGATCTTTTCTTCAATAGCAATTTGGCTGTCTGTGAGCTGTTCATCTAGATTTTCAAATTTATCTTTCAGAGACATATTCTCTTCATTGAGATTTTTGATCATTTTCCCTAAATCACTTGTAGAACAATCTTTCAAATATTTTCTTAATTTCTTGATAAGCATTTGTGAGCCATCAACTTTCAGTCTAAGTTTTTCATTTTCTTTTTCAGATCTATCAAAATCTTCAAGAGCTGCTTCAAGATTTTTTTTCAAATGTTTTGCTTTTGCTGAGTCCATGATCTCCTCAAGTGGTTAAACTTATTTTCTAAGGACCAGAGCTCTGATACAAATTGTTAGAAACACTGAGGGGGGGGGGGGTGAATCAATGTTTGACTATTAATTACTTTTCAGCAACTTAAACATAAATCCAACATACATTGAATGAAGCTTAACATAAGAAATCATAATACATGATATGATTATGGGGAAACCTTGATTAGAGGAAAAACCCAGTGGGAATTAGTACCCACAAATATTGTACTAGGTATAATGAACTTGTTAAAGTTTCTTTGCCCTGTTAGAAGCAGTCTTTACAATATGAGTACAATGACCTGGTTAAAGGTCTGACCCTATTAGGAGTCATTTACAAAACCCTGTTAAAGGTATATGGCTCACTACCTAGGCTCACTTCCCAATAGGATGAAGGCTACAACCTTCTAAAAGATGATATACACTATATCAAAATGAACTGCTACGATGACACTGCTATCTGATCAGTTTCGTGTATGCGCGAATGATCTTACTCTCTTAAAGAGCTATATCATATACTAAATTCATCTTATTTCTCTTCAATATCTTCCTCTTCCATAGTCATTGATGATTGTAACATAACTTTACATTACATACTTATATGTTCATATCCGAATAGGCGTGACCCAAAACAAAACACTAGTCATCCCTAAAACAAAATATACAACACTTCCGAACAAGTCAACTCAAGCGTGTTTACTACAATGTTAATTACATCATTACAAACATATAACCAAAGGCACTTGGCCATTACATTACAAAATAATTCACGCTGATCAAAACACTAGTCGGCTTCCATGCTCTATCTTCTAGACTGCTGGTCTACTGATCTGCCTGTAACTTTTCCGTACTATTGTTTCATACTATGCATGTCTGGATGTAGCATGTACATGTGTCATAAAAAATATATCTGAATGCACATATGCTGACTCGATCTCTCGCACATGTGCTGATGTGATGATCGTTGAGTATCTCTGTCTACCCTGTTTTCCATACTTAGTCATTTTGTCTTTCACGAAAAAAACTAAACATGACTTTTTTTCCATGATGAAAACACAAAATGAGTCATGCATTCTCAGGAAGTCAACTTGCCAACACAATAACATTCACACAATTTGACACCATGATTTAATATGGAAACCCAATATGGGAAAAACCACCAGTAACATGCTACCAAAATTTTACTCTTCTAAAGTAATGCCCTGTGAGGAGCCAACCCTGTTAAAGGTTAGAAAATACACTATCAAATGTGACATGGTTAAAGGATTTAGGCACCTTGTGAGGAGTGGACTTGTTAGAGGACTTATAACATTCCAATCTAAATGTTACCTTGTTTAAAGGATTTATACAATGACTATTAGGTCAACATGGTTAAAGGATTTTAACTGTTACAATGGTTAGAAAGTAATCAGTAGGTGTGATCTGATACATACAACTTACTTTGAAAATCTAAATCCATTTTCATCTCTAATGCTAATTCAATGAGTGGCTTCCATTCTCATCTCAAAATTTAGATCTTCTTGGAAATCTATCAAGAAATCTCTCTCTACTTCTTTGCTCAGCCTTCTTTGCTCAACTCCTTCCAATCAGTCAATTAACCATGGAACACTTTGCATTCAACTTCTCCTTGCACTTGGATACAATAACAATAACCACAGTAGCTTATATTATACCTATTCATCTAGGTCAGATAAAACTTTTGCCGCTTAACCAAGATCATAGATCTTAGGTTAGGTCAAATCCAACGGATCTTTCCATCTTTACATTTAATTTAATTCTCCAATATAGTCATTAATTAACCATTGAATCCATGCGCTAATAACGGTTTCTGATGCATTAAATGAATATGGACCAATCTTAATTAATAATGCATATCCCAATAAAATAAATTATGTCAGCCATAGATCTCAAATCTCATCAATAAACAAAATAATTATGCTCAACATTTCATTGTCTTCCTCGACATTTCACTGGCGCTCGGCATCATCTTTGCTTTTCTTGGCATCGACTTTCACTTTTCTTGGCATTGACTTTGCTTTTCTCGGCACTGACCTTCCAGTGAACTGTCAGTGCTAGATAAACAATGTATCACTTTGCCAAAGTGCCAAATGATCAAGTACCCTGGTGTATACTCATAACTCAACCATTTCTTTGGTCTTCTTGTTATCCCATTCTTTTAAAATCTTCATCAATCAATGGATAAGGTACTCAAACATACAATGATAGTCTCACAAGTTAAGGTTTGACATCAATGAAAAAATAACAATTGTCTACATTATAGCAATCTTTCCAACAATCTCCCTCTTTGGCATTGATGGCAACACTAAACTATAAAACAATAATTTCCAACTAAAGTTACCATACAATCCAAAAAATGTTTGTGTTCCTGATATGAACAAATCCTCATTAATTTCTTTAGCTTCATTCTAACTCCCTCTATGTCTATAATCACACCGATGTTTTCTGTTACTATTTAGCTCCCTCTTTTAGTAATATCTCCCTTGTATCTGTTGTTTTCTCTGTTGTTTTAGCAATAATCTCCCTCTTTGACAACAATGCCAAAGATGTAGACATATTTATCATGAAAATTCTTCAGTTCTGATCTTTGTATCATGCTATTCCTGTCATCTTTGTGTATGACTAACTTACTTTTCTATTCTGGTTTTCTACTTCACATTTTTTAGGCAGCATTCTAAAAATGTGACTTACTGTGCATCAATGTGTCAACTGTTCTGATTAAAACATTTGATGCAACAGTACCATTCCCAACTAGTTAGCTTTAGCTAGGGGAATTACCCCCAATTTACCTCTTAGATACTCATGAGCATCCTTAGGTAACACTTTTGTAAATATGTCTGCCAACTATTCCTTAGTGTTCACATATTCCAGTTTCACTTCCTTCTTCTGAACTAGCTCCCTCAAGTAATGATACTTGATAGCTATATGTTTTGTCTTAGAGTGCATTACATGATTTAACAAATATTAATGGCACTCATGTTATCATAATATATGACAACTGGTTCTGTGATCTCCTCTTTCATACCTTTCAGTAATATCTTCAACCACACAATGTTTTAACAGTTAACTGCTGCTGCAACATACTGAGCTTCAACTGTAGATTGTGAGGTGCAATTTTGTTTCTTTCTTGTCCAGGAAACTAATCTTTTCCCCAAAAGAAATGATCCTCCTATGGTTATTTTTATATCATCAACATTACTAGCCCAGTCAGAATCAGTATAGACTTCGAGTTCAAACTTGTCATTCCTTTTGTAATATAGGCCATAGTCTTCTGTACCTTTCAAATATCTTAGAGTTCTTTTTACTACCATAATATGTGTATCTTTTGGATTAGTAGAAAATCTAGCAACAATTCCAACTACTAATGCAATATCAGGTCTACTGTGTACAGCATATTACAGTTTACCAATCATTGATCTGTATAGTGTTTGATTTACCCCTTTTGTATCATCATTCTTTGTCAACTTTTGTCTAGTAGCCATGGGTGTACTCACTGGTTTTGAATCTTCCACACCAAAATTTTTCAGTATCTCCTTGATATATTTTGATTGTGTAATATAGATACCATTCTTCATTTGATGTATTTGTAGTCCAACAAAGAATTTTATCTCACCAAACATAGACATTTCAAATTTAGTTTGCATATCTTTTGAGAATGCTTTACATATCATATCTTGTCCACTGAATATGATTCCATCCACAAAAATTTCAGCCAATAAAATTCCTTGACCTTGCTCTATCTTTAAATACAGATTGCTATTGTCATTTGTTCTTGCAAATCCACTCTTCATCAAATAATTGTGCAATGATTCATACCATGCTTTGGTGCTTGCTTCAGTCCATATAACACCTTGTGCAGTCTGCAAACCATGTTTCTCTTACTTGGGTCAACAAATTCATCAGCTTGTTTAGTATATACTTCTTCTAGTATTCCATTTAGAAATGCAAAATTCATATCCATTTGATAGAATTTAAATCCTTTGTAGGCTGCATATGCAAGTAGAGTTCTCACACCCTCCAATCTTGCAATTGGGGTGAATGTCTCTCCATAGTAAATTCCTTCCTCTTGTGCATAACCTTTGCATAGCAGTCTTGCTTTATTCCTTGTTAACTCTCCATGTTCATTCAACTTGTTTATGAATACCCACTTTGTACCAATTAGATATTTGTTGTCAGGTCTAGGTACTAGTGTCCATGTATTGTTCTTTTCAATTTGGTCTATTTCTTCATTCATGGCTTGAATCTAGTCTTCATTATTTAAAGCATATTTTATTGTCTTAGGCTTGAAATCACATAACAAACATGTGTCTTCTCTTAATTTGCATCTTTTCATGATTGCAGAATCCTTTGCTCATATGATTTGATCAGGCTTATGGTGCCTTCTTACATATTTTTCCAAAGTAGGCTCTTTCTCAGCTTCATTTTGATCATTCAAGTTCAGTACAGGGTGAAACTGTGACTCGACATCTCCATCAGATAGCTCGGCAGTCACTTCCTATTGCCCAACAATGTTGTTCTATGTCTTGGCAGGTGCAGACTGTTGCTCAGCAACTTCATTTTTGGTTTTTTTAGAATCCTCTTCTTCAGGATATGTGAATGATCTATAACTTTCAGGATCAATCATGCTTTCAGATTCATTTCTTTCTGCATATTCATCAATTCTAACATTTGCACTTTCCACAATTTTGTTAGTGTTAGAATTCAAACATTTGTATGCGTTAGTCTTAGTAGAATATCCAAGAAATATTCCTTCTTCTCCTTTAGCATCAAGTTTACCATTTATGTTATCCTTCAGTATAAAAAATTTGATCCCAATGAGTTTGAAATAACTTACAGTAGGTGCATATCCATACCATAGCTCATCAAGTGTAGAATTTGTACCTTTCTTGACTTGTACTCTGTTCAGGGTATAAACAGCTATACTTATAGCTTCTCTCCAATGTTCTATGCAACATTTTTCTGCATCATTAATGTTCTAGCAAGTCCATGATAGATCAATTTTTCCTTTCAGCTATACCATTCTATGGCAGTGTCCTAGGTGCTAACATCTGTCTCTTTATCCCTCGCTCATTGTAAAACCTGTTAAAATCATTAGAAATGAACTCACGTCCTCTGTCAGATCTCAGACATTTTAGGATTTTACCTGTTTCCTTTTCAAATTTTTCCAAGTACCACTTAAATAACTGAAATGCATGAGATTTTTCTTTGAGAAACATAACAGTCATCATCCTAGAGTAGTCATTTACAAATAGAATAAAATGTTTTTCTCCACAGTAACTTTTCTCACCAATAGGTCCACAAATGTCAGTATGAACTAATTCCAAAATATTCTCAGAAGTATGTGTTTTTCTTTTAAAACTAGATTTAGTCATTTTGCCCAACTGACATTGCTTACACATTGCATTCTCAGGTTTCTTTAACTTAGGCAACCCTCTAACCTTTTTCAATTTACTTATGCTTACCAAGTTATTAAAGATAACATGACATAGCCTCTTATGCCATAACCAAACAACATTATATTGGGCAAACAGGCATGTCCCTTCAGCTAAATCCAGGTAGAACAAGTTATGTTTTGTTTTCTCACCACCTCCAACTAATTCTCCATTGGCATCATAGATCTTTGCTTTCCTGTGATGGAATTCAACTTTGTAAATAGAAGTGTTCAGCTATGAAACACTCAACAAGTTATACTTAAGATCATCAACCCAATATACATCATCACATCTAATCTTATTAGTCAATTGAATTGATCCTTTCCCTTTGACTCTACAAGGTGTATCATTACAAAACTTAACATATCCCCCTTTGCATTGATCTAATGTTTCAAATTTGTCCTTATTACCAGTCATGTGATGTGAACAACCACTGTCAATAATCCAATGATCACCTTTACTCATATAAGAAATTAGTGTAGTTTTCTCATCATCATCATCATAATCATCTTTCATTGCAACATAAACTACTTTTATATCATTTTCATTAGATTTATCAGATTCACCGTTAGAAGCTTCTTCAGCTATATAACAAGATTTATTACCTTTGTCTTTGTATTCCTTGTACTTTCTATAGTCTCGGTCATCCTTTTTGTCCTTATACTTGTTGTCCCTTCTTTCATCCTTCTCATTCTTGTCAGGACATCTAGCAGCAATATGACCAACTTTGTTACAAGAAAAATAAATAATCAGAAGTTTACCTTTGAATTTTCCTTTTCCTCTTGCTAGTCTTCTTGCCATAAGTGCCTCAAGCCCTTCTAGATCATCATCTGAGGTGTTGTTGTCACTGTCCACACATTTATTTCCTTTCTTAGATTTGCTGATGACCATCTATGACTTGAATGCAGATTCAACAGCCCTTGGAGTATAGTTGTCAAAATTTGACATCTCAAATGCAGTAAGTATTCCTACCAGACTTTCCAGAGTTAAATTGTTATTAGGATTACATCTCAGTTCTTTAATTATATATACTCTAATAGCATAAATAGGAAGAAGTGTTCTCAGTACCTGGCTCATGATATTATCTTCATCAATGACTCCCTTAGCTCCTCTAATAGAATTTACAACTTCCTTTATCCTATCATAGTATTGCACTATATTTTCTCCTTCTTGCATTTTTAAATCATCAAACTTACCTCTCAAGATTTCAGATTTGGCTCTCAGTACATTTGTATCACCTCCATAGATGGTTGTAAGGGCATCCCACATCTGCTTTGTGCTTGTACAATCTTTGATGTCCTCAAATTCATGATAGTTCAGAGATGATGCAAGTTCTAGCATTTCTTGATTATGTTCATGCTTCTCTCTTAATTGTGCAACATTTAGAACTCCAGTAGGGGCTACATATTTTGTTTCAATATGTCATTTAGCAGAATCACTAATACCAGCCAAGTGAAGTTTCATCAAACTTTGCCATGCAGGAAAGTTTTCCTTGTTGATCTTCGGTCCATCCCTTTTATACATCTTGATCTTTATCTCCAAGTACCTTCAAAATTTTCAAGAGAACAGAGCTCTGATACCAATTGTTAATATGAATTCATAATAATTGAGAGGGGGGGGGGGGGGGGTGAATCAGTTATCCTTAGGACTAGATGTGCCCATGTAAAAATTTAAATCAACTTCAACAACTCAGATCTACTCGGCAACAATAAACAATAAAAGTGTGCAGGTTACTATACTAATGAAATAAGCTTGCAGAAACTTAACAGTAAAAACACAACAATAACATTCACACATTTTGACACCATGATTTAATGTGGAAACCCAAGATGGGAAAAACCACTAGTAACATGCTACCAAAATTTTACTCTTCCGAAGTAATGCCTTGTGAGGAGCCAACCTTGTTAAAGGTTACAAAACATACTGTCAAATGTGACCTGGTTAAAGGGTTTAATCACCCTGTTAGGAGTGGCCTTGTTAGAGGACTTAGAACATTCCAATCTAAATGTTACCTTGTTCAAAGGATTTATACAATGACTATTAGGTCAACCTGGTCAAAGGATTTGAACTATTACAATGGGTAGAAAGTAATCAACAGGTGTGATCTGATACATACAAATTACTTTGCAAATCCAGATCTAGTTTCAGCTCTAATGCTAATTCACTGAGTGGCCTCCATTCTCATCTCAAACTTTAGATCTACTTGGAAATATGTCAAGCAATCTCTCTCTTTCTCTACTCAGTCTTCTCTTCTTAGGTCTTGCCAATCAGTCAATTAACCATGCAACACTTTGCATTCAAATTATCCTTGCACTTGGATACAATAACAATAACCATAGTAGGTTATATTATACCTCTTCATCTAGGTCAGATAAAACTTTTTCCGCTTAACCAAAATCGTAGATCTTAGGTTTGGTCAGATCCAACAGATCTTTCCATCTTTACATTTAATTTACTTATCCATTACAGTCATTAATTAACCATTGAATCCATGCGCTCATAGCAGTTTCCCATGCATTAAATGAATATGGACCAATCTTAATTAATAATGCATATCCCAATAAAATCAATTATGTTAGCCATAGATCTCAAATCTCATCAATAAACAAAATAATGATGCTTGACATTTCACTGTCTTCCTCGGCATTTCACTGGCGCTCAGCATCATCTTTGCTTTGCTCGACATTGACTTTCCAGTGAACTGTCAGTGCTAGATAAACAATGTATCACTTTGCCAAAGTGCCAAATGATCAAGTACCCTGGTGTATACTCATAACTCAACCATTTCTTTGGTCTTCTTGTTATCCCATTCTTTTAAAATCTTCATCAATTAATGGATAAGGTACCCAAACATACAGTGATAGTCTCACTAGTTAAGGTTTGACATCAATGACAAAATAGAAATTGTCTACATTGTAGACATCTTTCCAACAATCTCCCTCTTTGGCATTGATGGCAACACTGAACTATAAAACAATAATTTCCAACCAAAGTTACCATACAATCTAAAAAATGCCTGTGTTCCTGATATGAAAAAATCTTTATTAATGTCTTTAGCTTCATTCTAACTCCCTCTGTGTCTATAATCAAACTGATGTTTTCTGTTACTATCCAGCTCACTCTTTAAGTAATATCTCCCTTGTATCTATTGTTTTCTCTATTGTTTTAGCAATAATATCCCTCTTTGACAACAATGCCAAAGATGTAGACATCTTTATCATGCAAATTCTCCAGTTCTGATCTTTGTATCATGCTGTTCCTATCATCTTTGTGTATGACTGATTTACTTTTCTGTTCTGGTTTTCTACTTCACAGTTTTTAGGCAGCATCCTAAAAATGTGACTTACTGTGCATCAATGTGTCAAGTGTTCTGATTAAAAAATTTGATGCAACAGTACCATTCCCAACTAGTTAGCCTCAGCTAGGGGAATTACCCCCAATTTACCTCTTAGATACTCATGAGCATCCTTGGGTAACACTTTTGTAAATATGTCTGCCAACTGTTGCTTAGTGTTCACATATTCCAGTCTCACTTCCTTCTTCTGAACTAGCTCCCTCAAGTAATGATACTTGATAGCTATATGTTTTTTCTTAGTGTGCATTATAGGATTTCTAGAAATATTAATGGCACTCGTGTTATCACAATATATGACAACTGGTTCTGTGATCTCCTCTTTCATACCTTTCAGTAATATCTTCAACCACACAATAATTGAACAATTAACTGCTGCTGCCACATACTCGGCTTCAGTTGTAGATTGTGAGGTGAAATTATGTTTCTTGCTTGTCCAAGAAACTAATCTTTTCCCAAAAAGAAATGCTCCTCCTATGGTGCTTTTTCTATCATCAACATTACCAGCCCAGTCAAAATTAGTATAGACTTTGAGTTCAAACTTGTCATTACTTTTGTAATATAGGCCATAGTCTTCTGTACCTTTCAAATATCTTAGAATTCTTTTTACTGCCATAATATGCGTCTCTTTTGGATTAGCAGAAAATCTAGCAAAAATTCCAACTGCTAATGCAATATTAGGTCTACTGTGTACAACATATTACAATTTACCAATCATCGATCTGTATAGTGTTTGATTTACCCCTTTTGTATCATCATTCTTTGTCAACTTTTGTCCAGTAGCCATGGGTGTACTCACTGGTTTTGAATCTTCCATACAATTTTTTTTCAGTATCTCCTTGATATATTTTGATTGTGTAATATAGATATCATTCTTCATTTGATGTATTTGTCATCCAAAAAATAAAATTCCTTTATCTTGCTCTGTATTTAAATACAGATTGCTGTTGTCATTTGTTCTTGCAAATCCAATCTTCATCAGATAATTGTGCAATCTTTCATACCATGCTCTTGGTGCTTGCTTCAGTCCATATAACGCCTTGTGTAGTCTATAAACCATGTTACTCTTTCTTGGGTCAACAAATCCATCAGCTTGTTCAATATATACTTCTTCTAGTATTCTATTTAGAAATGTAGACTTCACATCCATTTGATAGACTTTAAATCCTTTGTAGGCTGCATATGCAAGTAGAGTTATCACACTCTCCAATCTCTCAACTAGGGAGAATGTCTCTCCATAGTCAATTCCTTCCTCTTGTGCATAACCTTTGCATACCAGTCTTTCTTTATTCCTTGTTATCTCTCCATATTCATTCAGCTTGTTTCTGAATACCTACTTTGTACCAATTACATTTTTGTTGTCAGGTCTAGGTACTAGTGTCCATGTCTTGTTCTTTTCAATCTAGTCTATCTCTTCATTCATGGCTTGAATCTAGTCTTCATTGTCTAAAGCATCTTTTACTATCTTAGGCTCGAAATCACATAAAAAACATGTGTCTTCTCTTAATTTGCCTCTTATCATGACTGCATAATCCTTTTCTCCTATGATTTGATCAGGCTTATGGTGCCTTCTTACATATTTTTCTAAAGTAGGCTCTTTGTCAGCTTCATTTTGATCATTCAAGTTCAGTACAGGGTGAAACTGTGACTCGACAACTCCATCAGATAGCTCAGCAGTAACTTCCTATTGCCCGACAATGTCATTCTATATCTCGGCAGGTGCAGACTGTTGCTCGACAACTTCATTTTCAGTTTCGTAGAATCCTCTTCTTCAGGATATGTGAATGATCTATAAATTTTAAGTTTAATCATGCTTTCAACTTCATTTCTTTCTGCATATTCATCAATTCTAACATTTTCACTTTCCACAATTTTTTTAGTGTTAGAATTCAAACATTTGTATGCCTTACTCTTAGTAGAATATCCAAGAAATATGCATTCTTCTCCTTTAGCATCAAGTTTACCATTTCTGTTATCCTTCAGTATAAAATATTTTCTCCCAAAGACTTTGAAATAACTTACAGTAGGTGCATATCCATACCATATCTCATAAGGTGTAGAATTTGTACCTTTCTTGACTTGTACTCTATTCAGGGTATAAAAAACTGTACTTACAGATTATCTCCAATATTTCTATGCAACAATTTTCTCCATCATTAATGTTCTAGCATAGTCCATGATAGATCAATTTCTCCTTTCAGCTATACCATTCTATGGTGGTGTCCTAGGTGCTGACATCCATCTCTTTATCCCTCGGTCATTGCAGAACCTGTTAAACTCATTAGAAATAAACTCACCTCCTCTGCCAGATCTTAGATATTTTAGGATTTTACCTGTTTCCTTTTCAAATTTTACCAAGTACCACTTAAATAACTGAAATGCATCAGATTTTTCTTTGGGAAACATAACAGTCATCATCCTAGAGTAGTCATCTACAAATAGAATAAAATATTTTTCTCCATAGTAACTTTTCTCACCAATAGGTCCACAAAGGTCAGTATGAACTAATTCCAAAATATTCTCAAAAGTATGTGTTTTTCTTTTAAAACTAGATTTAGTCATTTTTCCCAACTGACATTGCTTACACATTGCATTCTCACGTTTCTTTAACTTAGGAAGCCCTCTAACCTTTTTCAATTTACTTATGCTTACAAATTTATCAAAGTTAACATGACATAGCCTCTTATGCCATAACCAAACATCATTATATTGTGCAAACATGCATGTCTCTTCAGCTAAAGCCAAGTAGAACAAGTTACCTTTTGTTTTCTCACCACCTCTAACTAATTCTCCATTGGCATCATAGATATTTTCTTTCGTGTGATGGAATTCAACTTTGTAACCAGAAGTGTTCAGCTGTGAAACACTCAAAAAGTTATATTTAAGATCATCAACCCAATATACATCATCACATCTAATCTTATTAGTCAATTGAATTGATCCTTTCCCTTTGACTCTACAAGGTGTATCATTACCAAACTTAACATATCCACCTTTGCATTGATCTAATATTTCAAATTTGTCCTTATCACCAGTCATGTGATGTGAACAACCACTATCAATAATCCAATGATCACCTTTACTCATATAAGAAATTAGTGCAGTTTTCTGATCATCATCATCATAATCATATTTCATTGCAACATAAACTACTTCTATATCATCAGATTTGTCAGATTCACTGTTAGAAGCTTCTTCAGCTATATAGCAAGATTTATTACCTTTTTCTTTATAGTCCTTGTACTTTCTGTAGTCTTGATCATCCTTTCTATCCTTATACTTGTTGTCCCTTCTTTCATCCTTATCATTCTTGTCAGGACATCTAGCAGCAATATGACCAACTTTGTTACAAGAAAAACAAATAATAGGAAGTTTACCTTTGAATTTTCCCTTTCCTCTTGCTATTATTCTTGCCATAAGTGCCTCAATCTCTTCTAGATCATCATCTGAGGTGTCACTATTACTATCCACACATTTCTTTCCTTTCTTAGATTTGCTGATGACCATCTATGAATTGAATGCAGATTCAACAGCTTGTGGAGTATAGTTGTCAAAATTTGACATCTCATATGCAGTAAGTCTGCCTACTAGACTTTCCAGAGTTAAATTGTTATTAGGATAAGTACATCTCAATTATTGAATTGCAGATACTCTAATAGCATAAATATGAAGAAGTGTTCTTAGTACCTTTCTCATGATAGTATCTTCATCAATGACTCCCTTAGCTCTGCTAATAGCATTTACAAATTCCTTTATCCTATCATAGTATTGCACTATATTTTCTCCTTCTTGCATTTTTAAATCATCAAACTTACCTCTCAAGCTTTCAGATTTGGCTCTCAGTACATTCGTATCACCTCCATAGATGGTTTTA
>MU227106.1:450451-455451 GCA_018584345.1 Thuja plicata
TATAACAATCATAATCATAGTCAAGATATAACTTCACCATTCAATTCCATAAACATGAATAATACATGTGTATACAAAAGATGACACAAATATAACATAAAAATGAAAATGTTCTATATATAGAAAGCATAAAAATTATCTCCATATAGAATATGGCACATGCCATTTCAAAATGTCTACAAAAACAATGTTTCAAGGTGTACAATGTGGCATATATTCCATCTCAAAATGTGCCAAGTGGCATCTCTAAATAACCACAACTAAAACTACATCCTATGCCTTAGGGGATCATCAAAATGTAGCCTCATTGAAGAACTATTTGGCTCTAATTGATCCTACATCAAAAAAGAGTTCCTAATTTAATTATAAATTATAACTGAATATAAATATCTGTACATGGCCTCTCGGTCACTTACCACAATCAGGTGTTCTAATAAAAGCCCTTGGTAGCGAAGGGACAACGCCACCAATACCAACTCCGACCTATAAATATATATTTGCAATAATGAGATTAGTAGAGTGGTGCAGGGGCCCAAGGTGCAACATAGAGTAATAAATTTACAAAATAGGATGACAGCGTAATAAAATTACAAATTTATTGAACTAAAATTAAAACTTATGTATGCTGAACTCTCCTTGGGAATAGTGGGATGGGTCAACAAAGATATGAAAGATTCTCGTGGGGACTCCCTCACACTAGGAGTAACCTATGCGAGTCAAAAAGATAGCCAATTATATATAAATGTACTTCATCATAACAAACCTGATTACAAAATATAAATAACAATATATAAATATACATACAATCAAGCTATCACTCCGAATCGAGATTCCTGTCAACCTAGGCTCCCAAACGTGTATAAGGACATCGTCAAGAGCCACACCCTATACCATAAAGTGCATGTAAAATATTTATTACTACACATAAGTGGCATACATATGCATGCATAATTAATCTTAAACACTTAATTACCTTTCCTTTGTCAACACATGAAGAAGGAACCCCCTTGTGCCCCCCATTGACATCAACTGATACCCGCAAGAGTACAATAAGATGAAAATATATTAGTAAATGTATGATTTTTATTGCTTTAATTGATAGATATTTAGGCATGTACACAAAATGATATAAAAAAAACAAATGGGTACATAATTTACAATATACCGTATAGGTGTCAAGGCCAACTAAAATGGCCGAAATTGTGGAGTCATCCACTTGTCTCAACTCCTCCTTTGTGATGGACTGAACATAAATGGACCAAATATATATGTTACCCAATTTTATGTTCATTAAATTGGTTAAGATTGTTAGCCTAATTACTAGGTGAGTTTCTAAATAACCTAGTTTGCACATTATTAAAGTGATCTGAATTAAGTTTGTGTTCATTTTCTAAAAGCTAAAAATGAAAAGTACATAAAGGAAAGGATTAAACTAAGATATCCAGGAAATAAAATGATATATACATTGGATCATATTCAGTTTGAAAATAAATAACAAGTATGTGCAGAAGGGAAATAAAGCATTTATCTAAGCTCACACAAGCCCTAAGCATAGCCAACTCCTAAAAATCTATGGCTAATTACACACATGCACAAAAGAAAATGAACATAAATGATAAGGTAACAAAAATTGCCTGAAGCAAAGAAGAGAGGTTGGCCCAGGTGTGACTCCAGTGTGCTCCTGATTGGATCGAGAACCTACAAGATAAAGAAGAAATTGGGTTAGATCCAATGGATCTAAGCAATGCACGATAGGCTATTATCTAAATACACTTACAATCATGCATGCATGGAATCAGACATACATGAAGAGAAGGAAACCATGCTCCAGGCATGAACATACTCACCACAATGATGCAAAGGAAAGAAAGATACTATGTTTTTCTAATCTATTTTTTCCATGTGCAGGTACAGAAGAAGTTGTTTTACTACGTTTATATGAGATAAATGCCCTCACTCATGCACAAGCAGTCTTTAAGGGAAGCCATCACATGCCACCTTTAAAGAACAACTGTGTATGGGGAAGAACAATTATGAAGATGAAGACTCTCCAGAAAAACAATGGAAGGTGTTTCTCTATAATGTGGGAACGGTCAGGAAGCCTTCAAATATTTTTGATAGAGTCTACATTGATAGGGAAGAAACACCCATGATCAAATGCTGGGCCCTCTTAGTACCCTATATTGAAACCGGTTAGGGTTATTTGAAGCCCCATAAAAAACAAGGTTTCTGATTATCCTAACAGTCACAAGGAGGAGCACTAATCCAGAAGGAGAAAATAGAATGAAACAACAATAACCATGGAGCATTCATAATAAATAAGACAAGGTACAATATTGGTGTATGAAAACATAAGCAATGCATGATACATGTGACACATTCTGCAAATTCAGCATAGCATGGTGGATCTCAACATTTGGGGACACATAAAAACAATGATGCATGCACCTCCAAAGTTCAGGGCAGCAAGAGGTATGGTGTTTTGCATACGAATATGTGAATCTCTGCATGCATATCATGTGTGAAAAATATTAAAACAACATCTAAGTTTCAAAGGATAGCATCATTTATATGTTGCACATGGGTAAAAATGCATGCACCTCCAAGTTTAGAACAACAGAAGCTTGCTAAGACAACAGGGATGTGTTCCTTCTACTTCCAAGTTTATTCAAAACATGAAGAATCAACAAGTACTTGATTCAAATGCATTTAACAACAATGATGCATGGTAATTAAAGTGATAAAGCAACAAAATAAAAAAGATACTTATGCACCCATGAACAAAATAGAAGAACAATAATGGAGCCACAACATTGCAAGATTCATCCATGGATAACATTGCAACATAATGGCACTTATTTTTGTGGATGCAAAAGAGGTAAACATGTTCTAGAATTACAAAATATAGTCATAAGCCCGTGGCCTCAAAAGGATAACAACAAGGTGGGTGACTGTACCAAGTATTTTGCGCATCCGTGGACATCATTATAGCCTCATGGAGACCCTCTTTATGGAGCCAAATGATGACATTCAAAGATATATACAACAATAATTGCATGAGCTGGTTTCAAAACAAAAATCAAGAAAATAGAGAAGAGTTACATTCAAATGCATCTATTAAACAACAGTACATAACTTCAATGGAGGCCAAATATTCCAGAATACTTCCATAGATAGCTAGATAATGCAAAAACACCCCAATCTAAGGAAGCAAAGAAGTCCAAATAACTCTATTTATGAAAGACAACAACAATACCATGTTTAAATATTCCAACAAGTAGAAGGATGGATAACATTGCAACATCATGGCACCCCCTTGTATGGAGGAAAAATAAAGGAAGATTACATTAACAAAACCAAAAAGAGAAAAGCAATATAAAACACCACTTTCTGTGGATTTGGAATGAAGACACAAGCATATAGCATCCTATTTTTATTGCAAATTACTTCCATCAACAACATTGCCATGCAAAAACACTCCAATCTATGGAGGCAAAAAAAAATTAATGCATTGCAAGAGAATAATAGCACCATAATGATGCCCTAGCCACATTTTTAAGATCAAAATAGAAATATGCAAACAATTTTTAAATATGAAAGAAAATAACAGAGCCCGCGACCTCATCATGTGAAAAGCATTATAAACATTCAGAACAGTAAAACCCCAACAAAGATGCAGATTCAAGGAAACTCAGTGGAGGAAAATATGAAGAAATGTGGAGCACAACATCATGCAGTCGAGTTACCAAATGAAGACATTAAACAATGATGAACTTACCTCAATACTTTATGAGATCAGACTTTCCATCATTGAATCCCAGAAAAGCCATACAAATTGATCCAAGAAGCTACAACTTTCTAGAATCAACTTCCTTTCCATTTCAAACAGTAGCTAGGGCACATAAGCCGTGTTGTCCTCTTGCAGATTTGATGAAGTGTGGAAAGGCATACGTTTTAGGGATTTTAGGAATGTTTAATGTTTGGTAAGTGAAAAATCAATATGGTAAGGGTGGGGTTATTGTAAGGTTTAAATATTAAGCCTTTGAAAATATGTTTTTATAACCTATATGGTGGTTTTTGAAAATCGTTTTGGTCTTGCCTAGGGGAGAAGTATGTTAATGTTTTAAATGAAATTTTAAGGGCAAGAAATAAATAAATGTAATATTCTCCACATAGGGTTCATTATATCTTTAATTTATTAGGGCTATCATGGGATGAATTTAATGTAAAAATCATGCAATTATTTTTGTAAATGATTGACAAGTGATGTTTTATAAATCACTTTGTCAATGATACCTACCAAGCATGATTAGGGAGGAACATATTCATTTCGGTGAAGAGATTATGGTTAAGGAATGATTTTGGAATTTTCTCTCACCTACCCCTACAAATCTGGGAGCTTGACATTCAGATTTGGGCAACATCTTGGTGAACCTACAAATTGTAGATTTACAGATATATCCCTGCATTCAGTTCCAGATTTGGTGGAGTTAGACATGATGACTTATAGAATCCTTGGAAATGCAAATTTTGGGGTTCATCCTATATATACCTCTCATTTTTGTGTAGAGGCAATTCTTCATTCTATCTCACTCTGAGATTTGAATGCTTGTAGCTCTGAGAAGCAGATTGTTTTCCAGCTCCTTTTGGTTGAATACAAAATAGAGATCCTCTTTTTCCTATTGTCTTCTAAGTTGTTTAATGGGTTTTGGCCAATGATATTGTGATTCAAGTTAATCCTTTATCTTGGCATATTGTTCATTTGATGTTTAGAAAACACATGTTATTGTCTAAAGTTTGATTTGTGTGCTCTCATATGTCTTTGAGTTTGTGAAATTCATTCATTTCCTTCTCATTAACAATCTACACCTTGTTATTCTCAAAAGAAATAATATAAATAGGACAAATCTGTGAATTCCAAGTTGTGTTTAAGTCATATTGTGAGCATTTTTTATAATCTATGGATCTTCAAAGTTTTGGTGAATCACCTAAGTTTTAAG
>MU227106.1:460451-467850 GCA_018584345.1 Thuja plicata
CAATGACTAGCTACTGTGAATATTGCACCATCATGTGTATAGGTTCTCAAACTAATTATTTGACACTTGGATATGATGCACTGTTTGGTTGACAATAAAGCCAGTTGCCAAGATGGTTTGGATAGGCTTGGATGATTGATTGCATTTATTTGCAATAAAACTTTAGTGTATGTGTCTTGGTGGACTTGGTCAAATGGTTTGCGTGATATTTCAGTTCAGATATCTCATTGATGGATTTCTATGCAAGTGTAGATTTGTTGTCATATGTGCTATTTTTCTATTTCTATATTATTAGATTTTGGTTAAATCAACTATTTGTGGTGACTTAATTCAAGCAATTTGGGTTCATATATAGGTCAGGAGATGAGCTAAGAGACTTAAGATGATTTTTCCATAGCATTATGTGCTTTGTATTATGCTACATGCATTAGAGAATATTTTGGACCAACCGGTAACCTTATTTTTTCAATGTATTTTCACATGTTACTTTTGGATCTAGCTTTGGAAGATGTTTCAATGCATATGGATGGATTATATTATTTAAATTAAAATATTTATGATGTATTTGGGTCCTCTTTATTTCTTACTATAGACTGCATTGAGTATTTTGTTCAAGGTGACCAAACTTGTAATAATAATGCCTATTTTCTTGTGGCTGACCCTGTTGATGTTTTGGATGGAAAAATATCTATATATTATAATGGAAAGGAATGGGATTGGACAAAGAGTGTGTAAAAATACTAAAAAATTTGTATGATTCAAGTGTGAAGACAAGTCTCTGCAAAGAATGCAAAACTGAGGTGCTTATTGAAGAATAACACTGGAAGGTCATTACGTTGAATCAAGAAATTTAGTTTTATCTTTGCCAAATATGTGAGTTTATATTATAGTTTTGTTCATTGAGGATTAGTATAATCCTTGGTAGTGTGGCTAAATTGGTAGGGATAGTGAGATCCTTGGTTTCTATCCTAAAAAATAGTAATCATATATTCAAATATAGTGTGTACATTTATCACTGTGGGTTTTTATGTGTTCAAAATTCCACATAAATCTGGTGTTCATATATATCTATAATCATTAATTTATCTTCTACTGATTATTGATTGAATTAATTTAGATCTGAGATATAATTGTTAAAATTATAAAGTGTACTTATTTAGCCCCCTCTTAGCACCTACTAGTGTTCAAAATTCTCAAGTGATCTAAACATACATACCTCATAGGATGTAGGTGACTCTACTAGAGGTAAGGTTAAAGGGGAAACATCGTTGAACCTTGCAAAAATAGTAGTAAAAAATTTGGGAGAAGAAAAATCTTACTCCACTGCAAGCAAATTATTAGATAGGGGATCCACCAGAGTGGACTTGAAATGAGGAATCTTAGATGGGGCTCTGCCCAAAATTTCTCTTCAAGTATGGAGGGGATACCCTCCAATGCACTATAGTGGGTGTAAGAACCTTAAGAAAGCTTCAATGGTGATAAGTAGATGGTGCAAGGTGGGTAAAAATGAATACAGGTGATATCACCTGTGTATGAAATATTTTTATAGGTTTAAGGAATGATGAGATATAATGAAGCAAGGTGATTAGCATAGGTTCCTAGGTAAGGGAAATTTAAACCTAGATTTGGTTGGCATGAGGCATGATAATCAGTCCTGAAGCAACATGAAGTGAAATGGAATATGTGACTTGATAAGGGATAAATACAACATAAGTTGAAGAAGGTGTTGAAGCAAGATTTAAAGCAGAAAAAATAGTAGGAAACACACACATAATAACTAAGGACTTGGCCTCCACCTTCGTGGTGAAATCACTTTACAAGGCCTTAGCCCATTGATGATACTTTGGCTTTCACACAAGATGGTTCTGTCAAAGATGAAAACTAGGATAAGAAGCCTATGAAGGCTTGGTAGCCTTATGGTTCATTAGGGTGATTTTTGATGCTATTATTAGAAAGGAAGGGGGCCCTATTGATGAAGTAGTAGGTGTTATAAATGAGGAAACTACAAACTCAACCACATCTTCTCTTTCTCTTTTTTACTTGGGAGTGATAGGAGGAACAAAATATGCCTTCGAAGGTTGAGGAGAAGGTGCCAGAGGAGACAAATAAGCTTGTGGTGACCTCTTACCTAGACTACATAGACACTAGGGAAAGAGATGTATAGTAGGATAAAAAGTGTAAATGAAGGATGAACATTAGATTTGGATAGAATTGGTACCTTTCCTTTGTTTTCATTATGCACAAGCATAGGAATAGAAGAAACAATTAGAGACTCTAAAGTCCTTGGTGAGTGTGGAGGCTTCTCTTGAGACACACTTTTTTTGTGCCCCTAATGAAGAGGGGATAGAGGATGAAACATCATGAACCATAAGGGTGGGATGAGATGAAGGTACATAAAGTGGGAGGAGAATATGTGCTACAAATTTGAAAGAAAGTTCCTTTAATTTGTACTTGTTATAAGCTATGAGTGAAAATCCTACCGGGGAAGTTAGGGCCCCACAAGAGTAGGCCAAAAGTGATCCAATAAGAAGCTCCCATGGGATATTAGGGGCTGATACCTAATTTCCTAGATCATATGCATGGTACCCTCATGGGATAAATTAGGGCACTTGTAGAACATTGATGGGATCACCACCATAAAGGTTAGCTAGGGGATACCCAACTTCACTTGGAAGAGGTCTGATTTAGGGATAATGAATTTTCTTGTAGAAACTGGCATGGATCCTATTAGGACCATCAAGGTGGTTGACCCCAAAGGTGGAAGTGATAGTCCATCACGATTCCTAATGGTTGCATTAAACTCATCATATCATGCACAATCTAGCCAAATCATGAAGAGTACCTCCTACATGATGACATCCATTCAACATGCAATAAAAACCATCACTCCTCTCATGACGCTCTCATTGATCTACACTAGGATAGACACAAGAGAAAAATATCTTCTATAGGGGAATCTAGAGGGCTAAATGATATCTCTATATTACACATCCTTTGATTGGATGGAGAGACGAGTGATTGTCACCATATTAAGAGATGGGCTATCACTCGATGGAAAATGAGATGATGTAGAAGATCTAGCTTTACGTTGGGCTCACCAAAATGTGGAGAAGAGAATTTTCCATCCTCATGATTTTTCAATCCAAAGGGATGAGTCAGTCCTTGCACCACATGACCAAACTAGTGCTCTGGTGAGCTAGGGTGATCAAGGATACTAATTGATAAACTTGAACTTAAGACTTAAATGAAATACAAGATAAATCAAATAAACTGATTTAACTTGACTATACTAACATTATAAATATTTAGATAACTACTGAAAAAAAAGAAAACTACCAGGACTAATTTCTTGGCTCCATGAGCTCAATTTCCTAAACACCAACATGAGGTTGAGACTGTAATGTGGATACATGATGATAGCATAATGCACATATGTCCTGTACGGATAGGGTATATAAACCAAAATAGAAAAGTGCAAGAAAAAAATAAATAAACATAAGGTAAATCTAGACTTGTAACAAGGAATAGAAAGTATGACTAAGCTACAAAAATGACTACTATAAGGGAATATGAGAAGAAGAAGAAATCTCATAAACATGAAGCAGAATAATCCCTAGACCTCTTTCTCCTTCCTCCTCTAAAATCTGCACAAAAATAAGAAGGAAAAAATATTGGGTTTTTTTTGAGATTTACCTCAGTGAAGTCCCTATTTTGGTGTTTCTACCTCCACAAATGCCAAATAGATAGATAGATAAATCTAGTGAAAAATAATCAATAGATGATAGATGATAAACAAAAAATAAATAAAATAAAAAGAATATGATTAAGATACTACAATATGCTCAAATGAAATGACATGAGGTAGGTGTTGGAATTAATGGGAAGTGTGTACTGAGAGGGGAGGGGTGAATCAATACCTCTAAAAATTTTGTATCCTTTAATCAATTAACCTTTGTTTAATCAATTGTTTATCCAACCATCTGATCTATACTATCTTGACGTAATATATATCAATTCATAGACTTAACATACATGTGATCATTCATAGAAACATTCATGAAAGTAATTGACACATAACATAAGATATGATATCGTAGAAAACTCCTGTTAGCAAGTAAAAAACTGCAGTGGGGATGACACCCAAAAAATCTTCACTATCTGCAGATTGGAAGGGGCCGGTTAAGGCTTACAATTTTTATCACTTCTGATGATCTACCCGGTTAAGAGTTTCTGTGGAGACCTGTTAAAGTCTACTCGGTTAAGAGCGTTAGAAACACTGTTGAGTGTGTACTCGGTTAAGAGATTTATAGTTGGACTATTAAATCCACCTTCCTTGAAAGGATTTTTACACTTTTCTCCACTTGTTAAAATGATAGAAAATTACAATTTGACCCAGTGAATTCAATAACCTATTTCTGATACAGATCCATTTAAGATTACATGAATAAGATTATCACCTAATGTGATTGAATAATACCTCTGATTCTCAGTAGCCTCTGTTCTTGATTCTTGCTAACCAAATTCACCTTTTGCTGTTCTGGGTCTTGAAAATTTCAATCTGATCCATAGATGTGCTCATAGGCTTCATTCATCCTCTCTTCTATATTCAAACATGTATATTTAATGATTGCATCATCTATTTATAAGATGGATTGACATCATCAAGTTTCACGAAAAATAATGTTAACTCTAAGATCAGGTTTACAACTTTTACCTTGATGTCCTAGTTTATGTGTTTTAAATCAGTTAGACTGATTAAAGCACTTACATTCATGTTTATTTTCCCTAAAGAAATGGTTTTTAAAAAAATCAAGATTCTATAAATAGAGTAAGACTGTTTTATTTGACGTGGAAGTCAGATCCACTTTTTGTGGGCTGCAACTGACTTTCTATTTCTGATAGTCGATTATGCTATGAAATTAGTTGACTATCTTTCAGGTTCCTTTCTTGAACTATCCTCTCAGTTTTCTCTTTGACTGTCTCTCAGGTTGCACTATATCCTGCATGTTGGGTTCCTCTGTCGGGTTCCTCTTTATCATTCTGACTTTGCATTTTTGGTGTACACACAAAGTTGTGTTGTCGGTTCTCTTTATACTTAGCTATTTTTGGTGATCTCTTGTATCTTCATTTTTTGTTGTGGTCTTTGTCTTGTCTTTCGGTGTATGCTTACCGAAAGTGTTATTTGCATACTAATAGCAACATAATGTCATCAATCTCCCCCTTTGACATTAGTATCAAAAAATGATATGTGCAAAATACTAACAAAATGTTAAGTATGTACAACATATATAATCCTTAGTCATTTCATGACTCCCCCTATGTATGTGCCAGTATATGATTATTTTCCCCCTTTTTTTTTGGTAGTACTGTATAGTTGCATGCCTATCTATACATATAATATATTTCCCCTTGTACAATACATATACATATCATTTTCTTATGTAGAATACATATACATATCATTTTCCCCCTTTTTTGATATTAAGGGCAAAGGTCTATACCTTATAGCTTATCAAAAATGTGAGAGTGTGAAGAATTCATGTCTTCCATCATTTTCTCCCATTGTTCCTTCAAGATCTCTAGAGCCATGTGCTCAAGTGTGATCTTGGAATGTATATTGTAGATGCTATTTGCTACAGACATATCAGGGGTTGCTATCAGTTGCCTTGTTGAATTGATGTGCTGTTGAAGCAGTGTCAGATTTGGTAGAAGTTGAGCTTGGAGCTCGATGAATTATTATCTAAAGTGTGTCTCTGCTTCCCACAGTTCCTGCCTTAACCTTTTTATTTCAATAATTTTCTCATAATGCAGCTTTAGTGCATTATCATCAGTGGTTAAGCTGTTTGCACTATTAGCTAGATCGGAATCTAACTTTGCGATGTTTTCACTATTCTCTTTAGTGAACTTTTCCAGTGTGCTTAGTTGTTGAATCAAGGAAATAACATCAGTGATAATTGGATCTAATTCACTAGTGAATTCTGAAAGCTTTACCTTGTTGACCGCTACTTCTTGGCTGATGTTCTCAATAATTTTTTGCTGGTACTTTTTCTCTTCTCTCTCTTCAATTGCCTTCTCTACATCAATGTTCTATGTTATAATTACTTCGGTGAGAGTGGCTAGTTGATCAAGTAGTGGCTTATTCTGATCAACATCAACATTAGGTACAATTTGGTGTAATACGTCCCTTGTTGTTTCCAGTACCATGGAGTCTTGATGTTGTTTCCTCAATTTCTCCTGTAATGCCTTCCTTTGGCATATTTCACCATATTCCTTCAATGCTTCATAATCAAGTGTAGTTGGGTCACATTTTGGTATCTCAATGATTTCATCTAAAGTGACTTCCAACTTATTCTTCTTGGATTTTTTCTTCTTCTTTTGAGTAGCACTTGAATAAAATACCATTGCCAGTTTCTCAGCTTTGTCCATTGTGCTTGATGAAGTGATTTGTGGTGCTTCTTTTTGCTGCTTTGTTTCGGTGTCATCTTGTCAATTTTCTATAGACGTCTCCACATTAACCTTTACATTGTCAGTAGCAACTTTTTCAGTATCCTCAAGAGTGCCATCTTTGGGTTTTTCTCCTTCATCGGTGTCCTTATGGAATTCATCTATCTTTGTCTGTGCATCCTTCTCTGTTGTGTCTCCATCTGCTTGCTTTGTATCTCCTCCTGTAACCTTGTCAGTATCGGTTACTGTGTGAGTGTCTCCGATGTATTTTTGATCATCAGTGTTGTCTTTCTTTCCTTCTTCCCCTGCATCCTCAGGAATGCTTGAATCTTTTTCAGGCGACTTGTCTTTTTCTTGTAGAATATTGATTGCTTGCATCAATATTGGCATGTTTCCTAGTATGTTCACCTGTGCAGTATCAACTGTTGTGTCCTGCTCATCGGTTGTGTCCGTGGTAACATTGCCATCTTCATCTTTCTTTACTTATTCTGTTGGATCATCGGTAATGTCTGTATGCACCCTAAAATGGTCGCCTAGACTTTGGGCCCCATTTCTCAATTTATCAAATCCCTGAATCAATATTTTCAAATATCAACAATATCAATTATATCAATTTCCTTGATCAAATCATAATCAATTCAATATTTCCTAAGGTTTGAGCCTTATTTAATTTAAAAGAGAAAAAATAAAAATAAAAATCTTATTTAATTAAGAGAACATGTGCTCTTTTTTAATTAATTAAAAATCTCTTTTAATTAAATAAAGGCTTAGGATAAAGTGATTTTATTATTTAATTAAAAGAGATTTTTAATTAATTAAAAAAGAGCACATGTTCTCTTAATTAAATAAGATTTTTATTTTTATTTTTTCTTTTTTAAATTAAATAAGGCTCAAACCTTAGGAAATATTGAATTGATTATGATTTGATCAAGAAAATTGATATAATTGATATTGT
>MU227106.1:479253-495568 GCA_018584345.1 Thuja plicata
AGGGTCGAGATGATATATAGACCGACTGTCCCAGATAACATTGAACACTTGCAAGTTTTTGAAGATGATACCCGGATAAAGGATTTTATGGCGTGTGTAGAAGCTTTCTCTTCTATGTACTTTGAAGGAATGAATCAAGACAACGGAGGGTTAAATCCTGGATTCTCACCAGAAGAATAAGTTGTCCAATTGAAGAGAAACAAAATTCCCAAAGGTTTGGTTTCCTTAGAGAACTTGTTTTCTCAAAAGGATGATAGTTTCATTTCAAGAAAAATTTCTCAATCAGATGTGCAAAAGGAATATGACAAGGTGAACATTGGCACTGTGGCTGAACCCAAGTGGATTTCTATAGGTAAAACTTTGTCTGTCCAAGAAAAGAAAAATCTCCAGATCCTGTCAACAGCCTACATTGATGTTTTTGCTTGGGATTATAGTGATCTTAAGGATTTTCAAAAAGGGAAATTTAGTCATCACATCCCTCTCAATCCTGAATCAAAGCCTTCTAGGCAAAATCTTTGTAGTTACAATCCTAAGGTTTCTGAAGCAATCTTAAAAGAAGTTGACAAGATGCTAAAAGCCAGAATTGTCTACCCTATTCACCACTCAACCTGGATTGCAAATATTGTCCCTGTCAGAAAAAAGAATGGTGAAATAAGAATTTGTGTAGACTTTAGGAATTTAAATTAGGCCAGTCTCAAAGATAATTATGCCCTACCCAAAATGGAATACATATTACAGGCAGTTGCAGGGTCAGAAATGATGTCTCTGCTTGATGGGTTTTTTGGATATAATCAAGTAAGTGTAGCTGATGATGACAAACAGAAGACTGCTTTTACTACACCATGGGGAAATTTTTCTTACAATAGGATGCCCTTTGGCCTGATCAATGCTGGGGCAAATTTTCAAAGGGAAATGGATTCTTCTTTTGCCGATTTAAAAAATAGAATCATAGTAATTTACCTTGATGATCTAACTATGTACTCTAAAAGAAGGAAACATCATGTTCGGGATCTTAAATCCTGCAGAGATGTAGAGATCATGGCATATCTCTTAATCCTAAAATATCAGTTTTTGGTGTGACTGAGGGAAAATTATTGGGACATATCATATCCAAAGAGGGAATTAAAATTGATCCTGAAAGAGTCAAGGCTATTCAATAGATCAGTCTACCTTCAACGAGGATAGGAGTCAAATCTTTCTTCAGTCAGATTAACTTCTTGAGGGATTTTGTCCCAGATTTTTCTGAGTTAACAAGGCACATAGTGGGAATGATGAGTGAAAACATCCCTTTAAGTGGACAAAAGAAGGTAGAAAGGCTTTTGGAGAAATTAAAATAGCTGTGGCCAATACCCCATCTGTAGTTTACCCAGATTACAAAAGAGATTTTATCATCTATTGTTATGCTTCTGATCACATGTTGTCTGGAATTCTAACTCAGAAAGATGTTTCAGGAAATGAAGCTCCCATCGCTTTCATGAGTACACCTTTAAAGAAACATGAACTAAAGTATTCTCCAATTGAAAAACAAGCCTTTGTTGTGGTGAAATCAGTTAAGCATTTCAGATTCTACATCCTCCATTCTCATTCTATAGTATTTGTCCCTGATTCAGCGGTGAAGGCATTACTCACCCAACAAGAAATAGCCATGAAAAAAAGAGCAGCATGGGTGACAAAGATTCAGGAATATGATTTGATAATCAAAACCACTAAACTGGTTAGAGGCAGAGGTTTGTGTAAATTTATTGCAGAAAATGTTAGTCATCCTGAAAATTCTGAACCTGAAATATCTCAAGTATTATTGGTTAGTTTAACAAATTCTTGGTTCTGTGACATTGCCTATTTCCTCACGTATGGAGAATGTCCACAAAGGCTGTCACCTAAAGAAAGATGAACTCTGAGGCTATAGGCTGCTAAGTATGTAATATGGAAAGGTGTGCTGTATAAAAGGGGTCTTGATGGTACGTTTCTAAGATGTGTGGATAAAAGCCAACAATTGAAGTTGCTCAAAACCTTTCACGAAGAGGCCTGTGGAGGTCATTTCTCATCAACCGTAATGACATTCAAAATTCTCTGAAATTGTTTTTATTAGCCAGGTATGTTCAGAGATGCCTATGCATTCGTCAAGAATTGTGAAAAATGTCAATTATTTTCTGGAAGACCTCAATTAGCCGCTTTACCTTTAAGACCATTTGTGGTGAGTGAACCATTTAAGCAATGGGGTATTGATTTTATAGGCCCTATTAGTCCTTAGTCAAGTGCAGGTCACATTTATATCCTAACAGTGATTGACTACTTCACCAAGTGGGTTGAGGCTATTCCAACCAAAAAGGCTAATTTCCAAGTAGTTTGTGACTTCTTAAAAGATAACATCTTGGTGTGTTTTGGAGTACCCCAAAAGATTGTAGCAGATAACCCCACTTATTTCTCTTCGTAGGAGCTTTCCCTTTTCTATTTTGATCATAATATCTCTCTGGCTCATTTGTCCGATTATTTACCCCAAGGAAATGGACAAGCCGAGTCAAGTAATAAAAACCTGATAATGATCATGAAAAAGCTGGTAGATGATAGTGGCAAAAATTGGCATAAGAAGCTTTTTGAAGCCCTTTGGGCTGATAGAATTATGCCTAAAAGAGCAATCGGTATGGCACCCTTTGAGTTGGTGTATGGAATTGGGGCACAAGTATCAGTTCCTCTGGAACTCTTCGCAGCTAAGCTGCAAATGGCCATCGAGGATCAAACTTTCAAAGACTCCTTGGAGAAAAGAATTATGTACTTGCATAAACTAGAAGAAGAGAGAGAAGCTCTGGTAGATAAGATTACTAAACATCAAGCTAGAGTGAAGAGCATCTTTGAAAGGAAGGCAAGACTCAGAAGTTTTCTGAAGGGAGATGAAGTTCTGTTATGGGACAAAAGAAAGGCTCCTAAAGGCACCCACAGTAAGTTTGAGTCACTGTGGAAAGGCCCCTTTGTTATCATTGAAGAGTTGGGAATGAATGCTTTCAAGTTGGCTTATCCGGATGGAACGATCTTACCATTTTCCTATAATGGGCAAGATCTTAAATTGCTAAAGCTTTAGTCTCAGTCTCAGTGTCCTGCTATATATATTAGGTTAGGTTTGTTTCCGTTTGGTGTGTCTTTCCTTTCTTGCGAGTTTTCTGAGCCCTTTTTGCAGTAGTTTGCGAAACCAAAGTATTTGAGTTCTCTGGCTTTTGGGTAAAAGCCAGTCCCCAATCAGAGCCAGTGTTAGTCCAAATCTTGATCTTTGTCCTTAGTGTTACTTTTTCAGAGTCACCTTGTTATTTTGTGTATCTCAAGCTACCTAAGCTCTCACGTTTAAAATCCTAGTGAAAGACCTCCCCTATGTTCCATCGTTGCTTGTTAAAAAGAGAACAGTCTTATGCTAACATATCTTTTGAACAGGTTTGAACACCCATGAATAGCCTTGAACTCAGTTCAAGAGAGTTCAAGGGTGTTCAAGCTTGTTCATATTTTTATGAAGCAGAAGCGGGTGATTAGCATTTTCTCTAAAGGAGGTGTTTCATGATCACAAGCTACATAACTTTGGTTGATCAAGAGTGGAAAGTTATTGGTTGAAATATTTTGCCTCTTTGTACCAAAGTGTTGGCGGGATATTAAGAAATAGGCTTGAACCATGGTGAACACATACAAACATCCTTGAACTCAGTTCAAGAGTGTTCAAGGGTGTTCAAGAGTGTTCAAGGATCTTTAAAAAGTGACATGTGGCATAAACCAAGAACAACCACCATCTTTTCAAATGTAGACCCCACTTGGGTAAATCTTTTAATGAAGAGGTCTTTTCGGCAGTGGATAAGTCATGTCTGAGCTGTCAAATTAATGAGGAATTTGTGTGACATAAAAGTTTGTGCAAAGTGGCAGTTAATGATTGCATGTGGGAACGGTCACTTCTCTCTTTGAGACATTATTGTGTTAATTATGAGTAATTAATTACTCATTCGAGATGTTTCTTTTAAAAGCTCTTCTTGGTATTCATTATTTTTGAATTGTTGTTGCTGCGCAAAGAGTGGAGGTAAGGGTTTTTGGAGCTCTAGTTGTAGAATTTTCCTCAGAGATCAAGGTAAGTCAGGATTTCATTCTTCTAGTGTTTAAGTTTAAAAGCTGGTGAATTTTACAAGGGTTTCTGTAGCAATTTGCAGTCTGTTCTGGCAAGAATGAAGTCAGCATTTCATTTCTTTGGGAATGTGTCTAGTTTGGTCTACGAAAATTCTATTGTAACAGACACAGATCTAGAAGGGCATGATATTGAAGGGATAGCTGATAGACTTACTACATGTGTTGAAGAAAATGTCCCTTCTATGGAAATTTTGAGTAGTGGGTTATGTATAGCCACGTGCTTCCCTCCTGCAGTGGTTTGCCCTGAGCTTGTCCATGAATGTATTAAACATTATGACCAGTGAACTCAGTCAATTATTAACAGAAATGGCGAAGTGTTAATGGCTGTGAACAGAGGAATTGTTGCCTTGGCTTTTCAAATCCAAGAGCGAACTTTTTCAGCTTTCTCTCCTGCCCAATCCCTAGTTAAGTTCAATCCTAATGCTGATGCAAATCATAATTCCATGGCTAATTATTGGTTGTTAAATGCCCAAAGAGGAGGTTCCCGTTTGCCCAAGATGTTAAACAGAAATCACATGCATCTGCACATTAGTGATATCATGGTAATGCTGCACAGAGTTAGAGGGTCACCCGAGGCTTCCTTATTTTCAGACTGGTTATTCTGCTATGTAGAAATTATTTTAGAAGGTAAGCATAAACTGGATTGGGTTGAGTTAATTGCAGAATCCATGAGGGAACAGTTGAATAGTTCCAAGCATACTGGCTGTAGCTTTTATATGTCTTCTTATCTGATTTATTGCCTAGCATGTAATAGGATATGGGATGGCATAGTTCACGAGCCTTGGATTGATGGCATGTGTGTGTTTGAATATTTCTCTATGCTTCACAAAGATAATGTAATTTAGAATTACAGGAGAGTTCATGATACTTTTATGGGAAAACTTTACTTTGAAATGTCTAGAGATTCGGCCAGGAGGATGAGCTCAAAAGCTCAACACTTTTTGACTACGTTTGGAAGTTATTATATCCAATTCCCTAGGTTCTCTTATTTTAGAATTGGTGGTTTTGAGGATGACCCTACCAAATTTCCTAGATATGCATTTGATTGTTTCATCTTTGTTGAAATCTGTAGACAGCTCGCCGTTGTATTAAAACATTTCCTTCCTGGAGACCGAGGTGAGAAAATATTCCCATTGTAGCTAGGAAAGCTTTCATGTCTAACCTTTGAAGATGCCATAAGTATCGGAAGTGACCTTGGTAATTTTGATTTTAAGTACTACACAGAGAGAACAGGCTTCGATAACAAATATTTTTCTAGTGGCAACCTGGGTTTAAGGTCTCACATGTTTCCAGTTCCCCATTTAGAGGATTTCTGGGAGGATTGTGTAAACGAATCTCAAGTCATGACTAGAAGCCATAGTAGACTCTGCATCTCCCAAATTCTATCCATGAGAATACAGTTCAGCATAGAAGGAGTAACAGATGATGGTTCTGATTTGATTGAGCCTAATTTCAAAAGACTTCTGGATACTGTAGAGGTAGATTTTGATTGGTCAAAGGAGGAAGAAGATGACATTCAAAGCAGAACACAACATGTTCTCAAATTAATTGAGAAGTGGCTACAAGCGAAAAAAGAGCAGTCCAGTCCTAAAATGACTGGAAATAAATCTTCAATTTTATTTTCTCCCCCCATTATTTCTAATATGACTAAAACATCTGATAATGCAGGTTCATCTGGTAAGTAGCAGAAGAAAAAATCTAAAAAGAAGTCTGTTGCAGAGATTTTATCTGTGGTCTCTCCTCAAGGTATCACTAGGCCGCGCTCTAGATCACAAAAGAAGGCGAAGATGACTCAAGAACAGATGGAGACAGTTAATCTGGAAGATGACAAGTTTGAAGACTTGAATTATCAAATTGGTGAGGATGATCAAATTGGGAAAGATCTTTTTGATCTTGAAGATGTAACCGTGGATTTAATGGATACTCCTGTTAAAGTTGGTCCCCAACCAACAACAACCATTGACACGCCTAAATGGTTAAATTCTTCAGTCAATAAGAAGCGGAGTCTGATTCCTGTGTCAATACCAGTGAAAGATATTGTGAGTAAGTATGCTCAGAAAACCCCTAAAGCCAAGAAGGTGAAAAGCACAATGCGCATGTTTGCTGATGCTAAGACTGGAAAGTGGACAGCTGAGGTAGCTACTTATAGGCCTAAGGAAGAGAAGCAAGATGTGGCGATTGAGGACTTTGAAGTTACCAAAATTGAGTTGGGAACAATGGACAGAGCCAGGAAAAACCACCTATTCAAAGAAACAGCCCAACAAATGCTGATTACATCGGTGTAGGATAGCAAAGAGAAGAAAGAGTTGAAACAGACCATTGTTTTACTTTCTCAGTTTATTAATGTATTTTGCAACTTTGATGCTACCCCGTTGTCTCAGTCTTCTCAAGTGTTTGATCCCAATTCTGAAGAAAATAAGACTCTACTGAATCAAGTTCAAAGGGGACGAACTTTAGTTTCTTTAGTTGATGAATGGATGGCTCAAGTGCTAAATAATGGCAGGCAGTATATTAAAGATTCCCATTCAATTCTTCATAGCACTGAGATAACGATAGGGGAACTGCAGGCTCAACGTCAAGTATGGGGCATAGATGAAGAAAAGTGGGTGTCAGCAATGACCAAATTTATGGAAATCGAAAGGCATGGCTTTAATAAATTTTTTGCAGAAAAGTCACTTAAAAGTGCCGAGGAGTCTTACTTCTTCATACTCAGAAAAAACATCAGCTGCGTATTGCTCTGATAAGAAGTGCCATTACGGAGAATAAAGAATATGAAGCTGAAGCAAAGCAAATAAAAAATGCTGCCCTAACAGAGTTAAAAGTGATTAATTTCACTTATACCTACCCCTCTGTCTTTGGTGAACAAGAACTGAAAGGTACTTTGGATGCTTTTGAATCAGCTATTAAAACTATACGAGAAAAGATTCATCCCAAGGCCTCTGATTTGACCCAGATAGCAAGGATTGAATCCATGCTTTATTTGTGTGTTGATTAGTTATCTAATATTACTGATAAGGTGAAGAAGTTGAGCTGGAATAAAGACGCCTCCATGGCCTGAATAGTGAACTCTAAAATGTTGCACCTGTTTCTTGCAAAGGAATTAGCTCAAGCATACAAAGAATGGAAGCCGACTCAATCGGTTATTGATGAAGAAGGAAGTCCAGTGACAAGCGAGGATCGTGCCTTAGATAAAGAGCCTGATTCGGCCATCTAGTTTCCCATTTTACTATGTTATTATGCTAAACTTTAAGGACATGTGTCCTCTGTCTAATGGATTAGTTACTTAACTGTTTGCCCGAGAGGCTGTGTTTTTCGGGAGGCCTCTCGGTGCTATGTTTCTATTTATTCTGGCTGCTAAAACTTTGAAAGGGTTCAAAAAAACTTTGAAGATAGATAGATAGTTTGGATAATTATAGTTCAGATGGTGAATGTTGTGAACATAATTGATTTGAAACAATTATCTATGTAGTAAGTTTTGAATGATATGATAGGAAGGTTATTTAATCTGTGTTGTTTATGACCTAGAGCAAGGTGCCCTATGCTAGCATATTGTTTGTCCTGTTTTATATCTTTGTCAACTGTTGCATGATATCTAAATCTTGAATTTTATCTGTAGTTAGAAGTTGTTTTTGTTTCTCATGAAATGTCATTGCGGAAGTGACTGTGTTTCCTTCCTATTCATTATCGAGTTATATTTGCTTTATAGTTGTTTAGAAGCATGTCATCAAAGAATGATATTGCTGCCTTTATAAGCTTTCTGGTCAAAAGATAACCGATTAAATCTTTATCTCATTTCATTGAATATCATATTAGGGAGTTGTACCTATTATAAAATTCAGGGGAAGTGATCACGAAAGACACTTACCCAACTGTTAGAAATAGTTTGTCTTTTAAGAGTGATAGAGTAAACTTAAAAGGTTATTTGTAGAAAGACAAATCTGTTCACTAACAATCTCCTAGTCTATGTGTTTAAAATCAGTTAGACTAATTAAAGCACTTACATTCATGTTTCTTGCCCCTAAAGAAATGGTTTTAAAAAAAAATCAAGATTCTATAAATAGAATAAGACTGTTTTATCACGTGGAAGTCAGATCCACTTTTTGCCGGTTGCAACTGACTTTCGGTTTCTGACGGTCGGTTATGCTCTGAAATCAGTTGACTATCTTTCGGGTTCCTTGCTTGAACTGTTCTCTCGGTTTTCTCTTTGACTGTCTCTTGGGTTGCACTATATCTGGTACGTCGGGTTCCTCTTTATCCTTCTGACTTTGCATTTTTGGTGTACACACAAAGTTGTGTCGTCGGTTCTCTTTGTATTTAGCCATTTTCTGTGATCTCTTGTATCTTCATTTTTCGGTTGTGCTCTTTGTCCTGTCTTTCGGTGTATGGTTACCGAAAGTATTGTTTGCATACTAATGGAAAAATAATGTGATCAGTAGGATTATTAAACTCCCCTTAAAAGGCACGAAGCAAGAGCTTGATCGAATGAAGGTGAGATAGCGACCAAGGTGGTGGAGCTGCAATGTGAGAGTGCCAAAACGCTGTGAGAGTTGTTTAAGATGATGAATGAGGTTGTCAAAAGCCAATAAGATAGACCAAACTACATGAAGAGGTTGTCATAGTGTCAAGAGAGCATGAAGAATCTTGAAGTAGACCAAATGAAGCTAAAAATGGAGTTTTAAGTAGGTCAAATGATTCCTGACATTGGTGGGTGGTGGAAAGAGGTGTTACATTGCAAAGATAGCAGCTGTAACGTCCAACAACCCCTTGTGTATTTGCAAATTTGTGAGATGTATGCACACTGTTAGTCATCTTCCCTACGTGCACGCACCCTGAGCCAAATAGGTCGTGTGGTGAAGAATTTAGATAGGAAAATGACAAAGTGGATGTGGTGATATGGAGGCTTACATGGAATTTTTATTTTCAGCTAAGGTAGAGACATTATGTAATGAGGAATTACATAGGGTGTAATTTATGACACTACAATAAGTAATTTTTTCACCATCAACCCAAACTCCGCATTCAATAATTTCCATGATTGAATGGTAAGCACTAATGCTCATTGATTCAATGGAACCACATGATACATAATTTGATATTATTTATTCTTAGCTTTTATTTAAATATGTTAAATTTTATATCCCACAATAATATGCATGATCTTGTAAAGGTGAATAGATATATTGTTGAATGCAACATGTTGGGAAGTGGCTTTTAGGTTAATGATGAAATGAATTAGATCATAATGACCCACCAAAGATCAGTTCTTTCTAAATGCAAAGACCTACAATATTTCAAAGGGATTAAATCAAGATCACACCCCAACAACTTTGATAAGATAAAATGTCAATCTATTAAAATTATGACTATTCCTATTTTTCATTCCAACACACTACTATAACTATTTAGAATTAAAAATATAAACTATTTACCTTTCAATTACATCTACGATAATATTATTTATTATTATTTAAAAAACATTTTGAACACGCAATACCTTTCATCTCTAATAATTTAGAGTGCTTCATCTTCATTAAAAAGTCTGAGAATATTGATCTTTCAAATGTACCTCCAATATATATATATATATATTTTGTACATGTTCAATACATTTATCTCTAATAATTTATGATCTTCTCATTAAAACATCCGAGACTGTTGACCTTTAAAATGCACTTACAGCTAAGGAATCTCATTTCGAACATGTGCAATAGTTTAGTTTTCCATGAATGTTGGTATAATGAACTACTTTAAATGCATTCTATAGCGTCAGTTGGACTTAACGGATGATGGTATAATCAACTATTTTATATGTTCTTAATTTATGGGAAACAATCAGCTTTGGCGCTCAGGATGCAATTTCTTATTTATTTTATACATTTTGAACAAGAAATTTTCAAATCAGAATGGGAAAAAGTATTAAGTATAATGGCGTCCAGCCACTGAAACCGTCCCATGTGGACATTTTATGGGCAGTGTGAAAAGTAAACGATAAAGATATTTAATTCTCCTTAAATATGCAGCCACTGTTTGAAATGGTGCTGGTCTTAAACATATTTATTTCTCCTTAAATATGTAGTCAGTGTCTCAAACATATTTAATTCTCCTTAAATACGTCATGACAGTCATGACAGAAATGTTGATAATACCAGGGTATTAAATATATGAAAATGCATTGTTTCCGTATGGATGGACGGCCATTCGGGTGAAGGCGGATAATCCAGGAGTATGGGCATTCAACTGCCGTTTGGAGGCCCACCTGTTCATGGGGATGGCAGTGATGTTTGCAGAGGGAATAGAGAAAGTAGCGAAGATGCCCATCAAAGGGATGGGGTGTGGCCTAAGCAAGGATCTTATTCACCGAAGCGACGTGGCTGCAGTTTTTTCCGGCAATTTTTTGCTGTTAATCGTGTGTATGCTGATTTGTATCATGTAATTTTGATTTCCTTCATTCACATGCAGAACTGATCTGTTTCTGCACCAGAAATTAATTTACCATTCCGTCATCCATTCAGACACCCTGGTACTGTCCTAGAAACTGCTATAATTTTTAAAATATTAGGGTTGATAATTTTTTAAAATTAACTTTTGTCTTCTGAATTATTTTTAGCTATCCATTGACAGTTATTATTATTTCATTTTTCTTCTTTAATATAAATAGAAAAAAAAAATTTCAAATGTGGGAAAGAAACATAAAATAAAGCAATATCTATCTAATAATAAAACATTATTTTATTACAAAATATTATAACAATTTTAATTTTTTTGTTGTTATAATATATAATGGTAATTAATACTAGCAATCACACCTTGATGTATATTGGATACATTGAGGAAACCTTGTATAAGTTGGAAATTGTATGGGTAGAGTATAGAGGAGGAGACCTAGTTACAACCTATGTTCTAATTACCCTTCATACTAATTAATAGTCCACTAAAACATCATCTAATGGGTCAATAGCAGCCCACTAGTATAAAAGTAGTTGGAAAAAAAATAGTACTTCAACTTTATTGTGCAACTTTATCGGTACCAATAGCTTGTATTTGTGCATGATCAATTGTGCAAATTTTATGGTGGTCAAATGGAACAATTGAGTAATAGGGCTGGCCATTAATATTGCATATGAGGACAACCAAAGAAAAAATGTCAAAACGTGATTCATCATTTAAGAACCGAGGTTGCACAAAGTTAGCTATAATGAGTACTACTACCCTTCCCCTAGTATTTGACACAAATTATAGAATGTGAGTTAGGATTTACTTGGAATTCACAAAATACAGCTATAAAAAACCACTAAACAAGTGCCACATAGAGGCATTACTTGTCATTATAGTACATTGTAATAGAAATATAAGAATGATTTAATAATTAGTCTTGTATCTTTCAAAACATATATTAGTGTTCCAAATGTTAAGAAATAGTAGTGGATCTTTAAGAACTATTACATTTTATTATAAAATTATATATTGTATGATGATAATCTAACCTAATTAAAATAATATATAATATCAATCACTATAAGAAATAAAAATAATATATAAAATTTATTTTAAAATTTTAAATAAGTATTTTGAATAATAATTATATTTAAAATATAATAAAAATAATGCACCTAACATATTCAATATAAGTTAAATTAAAATGTTCAAGTTAAGTAATCTTTGTGTCTCAAATATTTTTAATTTTTTTTTTGCTCAAAAAATGACCATAGCCTTTTTATTTTATTAAATTTTCTTAATATTTTTTACACCTCTGTTCAATATTGGGCACCGGTGGGAAATAACAGAGTTAAGAAAACCCCCTAGTATCGCCCATGGACCATATTTCACTCAGACTAAATAAAAGTAATGAGAGTACAATGACTATAGGGGCATTCCCCTAAGTACAAAGATAAGAGGGCATACCCTCATGCATTTTTGACATTACATATATGTTCTAGGTAACATCTTTCTGTTTTATACAAAAAATTACAATGTTTATTAGATGAGAGATAAGGCTTTTCTCCTTCCTCCATGATCTTGGGAAGAAGTATAAGACATATACGAAGTGGATGTAGGCTTTTATAGGAATAATATTATTGAAAAAATCTCCACCAAAAGCTAAGATCTTTGTTAGTTTTCCATTTGATTAAATAAAGATAATGAATTCGTAACAAATTAAAAAGATCTTACTTGTTCTTGAAACACTGCCTTCTGTCTTTGAGAATTCCTGCATCCATTAGATGATACAATACAAAAGTGCCACAATAATTTTATTTGCAATAAGTGTCCTTAATGCATTCTCCAATGGTTCACCCAAATTAGTGAATGTCCTTTTGGGTGTAGGTGCAAAGAAAGGTTTAGGCTTGTAAGTCCCTTGATTATTCCCAAACTTGTTGGACTGAGTTCGGTTCTTGCTTTCCATATTCATGATAGCTAGATAGAGCTTTAAAGGGCTCGCCTCTCGAGAATCGCCTTACAAGGACGGTGAGAGGGAACGATCCAAAGTGCGAGATATTCGCTTTTACCGCGATGTCGTCCAACCCACTATAAATAAATGCACTTTACCTTAATCAGAAAGTGACTAAACTTTGTGCAAGCCATCCTCACTTCCTCGAGTAGTCCTTCGGGATTGCGCAAAATTGTACTTTTATGCGTGTGGGAAGCCCGCAAGGGGGTAAAGGATCTTGACAAGATTTCGAGCGGAAAGGATCAAAAACCTGGATAAAATAGTAGACCTACCTTTGTAGAGCTATTGTTAAAAGACAAATTTGTTTGACTCTAAGGTAGACTGTTTGGAAGAAATTCTTGTGCAAACCTATAAACAAATATGAGAACATACACTTTTAGTGTGGTTTTAGGAATATGGTACAACTTTGATTTGTGTGTTGAGCTTGTACTCTGTTTTCATGCAAGATTCTTTTTTAACAAATTTGATCAAAGCCCTTAAATTTTTAAATCCAAAAAATACAAAAAAAAATGATAAAATCAACTTTGATCAGCAAAGCGCCGCATACCAACATTTCAGAACCGCATAAAAATAAAAATGGGCCGCTTACAAACCTTAAAACGCTACTTGAAATCATTCAACAACTACGTAGGCCACTGGAAAGTGCCACATATAAACATTTTAAAATTGCTTATCAAAAGGAAAATTCCGCTTGCTAACTACAGAGCGCCACGTACAGTGATTCCAGTGACCGCTTATCAATGATAAAAGGCCGCCTAAACGTAGGTAAGAGCTACCCATAAATTAAAAAGGGAAAGTAGTTGGTATATGCCGAGGGGTTGAAAACAAGAAAGTTTCATTTTTGGATACCCTTTTGGATGTTTTACCTCTGTGAATACTTAACTGGATCAGAATCCACTATTATTGGGCATTTTGCAAATTTATCCACGGATTGATCGTTTAAGCGAGTTAAAAACCCAGGATCTTCATTTTATTTATGTTAATGCTGGTTTTTACTCGATCCCATTACATTAAGACTACCCTACAACCAGACAGATCTTATTTAAGGCAAGAGTGTCCTTTTTCGGGTGATATTTTTTCTTCAAGGCCCTTACGAGAACCCATCAAGGAAACATAACCAAGGATGTCTTTCCCATTTGGCCATATCTATCCCAATCAAATTAACCATGTAAACAAATACATGAACAATCAGGGAAATGTTGATCCTAACAACAAAGGATCCAACAACAATACCAATGGAGGAACAAACATGGACCCTAACAATCAAGGGATGAACAATACCAGAAATGGGGGCAACATTGACCCTAATGATGAGGAGTTAATCGATGAAAAGGTTAATGAAGCTATGCAAAGCCCTTTCTTCATGAAACTTATGGAAAAAGTGCTGGAAAAAGACAAGGAGAAGTACTTCTTAGACCTAGCACAAATGGGTCTCAAACTTCCACATGATTATGATGTCACCAAACTCAAACAAGAAGAAGCTGAGCCTAATCCCATTGACATCATGAACAAGCAATTCCAACTTTTCCAGATGCAATTGGACACGATAAAACAAAGTGGGGCTCCTAAACCCTTTTCTATCAAAGCTTTGTGTCCATTTCCATTTGATAAGTCTTTAATCATGATCCTATTTCCAACAAATACTATTTATCCTAAGGGTGATCCCACAATAGTGTGTCCCACTTTTTGGCCAACTTTGACACAGAGATTAACATTTTGAGAAAAAAATTCATTTTCAAACACCTATTGACGCAAAACTATAAGGAATTTGAAGATGATGTAAACTAGGGTCTTTTAGCATTTTCTTTCTAGTTTCTAAATATATTTAAAAAAAAAATTAAAATTCATTAAAATTCATTTTTCCTTCTCCTTCGAAAAGTGGTTTGTGTCAAAAAACTATGATTTGAAGAAGTGACTTTCACTTTGATCAGCATAATATTTTTTAAAAATATGATAACGATGTAATTCTTTCAAAATTATATTTGTAACTTCAATATCTAGAGGATGTAATTGGTTTTATTCATTTTGGGTCAATATTTCATAGTTTATTAAGTTCTAAAGTGACAGTAACTGTAATTTAGACATAAGGTCACTTTGATCAGTGTAACTTGAAATGTATGTATCGAAATTCAATTTTTTTTTTTATATAGAAAGGTAACACAAATACGCTTTTCCTAAATATTTTTCATAATTTGTTTTTTGTAGTTACGCCGTAGGTGTTCCCTATTTGAGAAGTCCCAACCTATTTTTTTCATCTAATAGCTGTAATTGATTGAATAAGCAGTGACTACCATTGGGATAATCTTACCCGTTCAGATTTATTAATGTGCCAGCTGTTTTAGAAAATCATTCACACGTAGCAGATTCTAGACAAAATAGGACTAGGACTTAAATCCTTTTTAATTGTACATTTTCATGCCTTTTTCACCCAATAATACTATTCCCCAGATTTAAAGGAGGCCTATATAGTTTCAATACTTTAAAAGCGCCTAAAAATTTGAATGGAAACTATGAATTATAGTTAAAAAATCTAATGGTTTTTAAATGATATAATAATGCTAGAAAAAGTCATGTCTTTGTTAAAAAGCAGTGAGGTTCCTTCTTGAAAAGACTTACTTTTATTTAGAACATTAATAATATTCATTAATTAATATAAAATCAACTAATAAAAATGTATTATATATAAATAATATTATTAGTAACTTTACAAAGTAGTTTTATTTTATTTTAATATTAATTAATTTTATAAATTTATTATTTGATATTAATTCTTTTAAATTTTTTTTAACTACTTAATTTTGATATATTTTTATTTTGTATTTTTGTTAATTTTTAATTTATATTTAAGTTTAATTTTAAAGGTTAATTACTTATGTCTTTTGATAAAATTACAAGGGTATTAGAATTAGTCTAATTTATATTTATTTCTATTATTAAAATTATAATAGAGGTAGAGGGATAGAGATGGAGAGATAAATAGAGGGAGAAGGGTAGAGATTGGGGGGAGGTATGAAAGATCAAAGAAATGAGAATGACATAAAGACATAGATAAAGATAGAAAGTGATGTATAGAGAGAGGGAGATATATAAGGATAGAGAGTGATAAAGAGATAACAAAATATAGGGAGAGATAAAGGAAGAAATATGGAGTTGTAGCTATTTAAAGGTAGAGAGAGGGAAATATATAGGGATAGAGATGATAAAGAGATAATAAAATAGAGGAAGAGATGAAGGAAAAAATGTGGAGCTATAGAGAGGAATGAGAGTAAAATAGATAGAGGATAGAGATATATCAAGAGGTAAAGATATAAAGAGATTTACAAAGATATAGAGGGGAACATAAAGAGAGATAGATAGAGAGAAAGAGATAGAAAGAGATGATGTGAGATAGATTGATAGAGGTAAGGAAATGTTTAATATGAAATAAACATAAAAGAACTCTAATATATTACATACTGCTTCAAAATAAATTATACTGTATTTACTGATTAAAAATACAATTATCTATTAATGACAATAAAAGAATATAACAAAACCCAGAAAAAAAATAAAAAAGGCATTACCATTGCACACTAAGGTGCGATTGCTAGTTTACTATTTTTCCCAAAGCCTTGAAGAGACAGGTTGTTGAATCGCCAAACAACCTATGTTTAGTTAAAGTAATATTTGAAAGTGATAACGAACTCAATATGTATTAAAATTATATTCATTAGAAAG
>MU227106.1:526213-537873 GCA_018584345.1 Thuja plicata
TATATCATGTTTAGGAGCATTTGTTGTTTTCTAACACATCTTGGAGCATTTTGAGCATTGTTTATCATTTATTTCTCGTTCTAGGATTGTCCTTGGGAGAGATTAAGACTGAGAGCTCTCTTAACAAAGCTTAGAAGAGAACCATGAGATGATATGGGTTTTAAAATTCAATTCTTAGATTAAATATCATTTTCTTTCGATAGAGTTGTTGCTTATTATCCTAATTTCATGAAGGTGTTAATCTTACACACACACTTTTTATGTTATGTTGTTCAATTGTAAGGAAATGATTTTCCTTTACAATTCATTCACAAAATTAACTATTTCAGAGAGTTAGCGTACTTGATATTGTCGAGTATATCAGAGAAAACCTCTTTACCAAAAATTCTGCATACCACCACGGTTTGACATGGTTTTCTCATAAGAGTTTGAGGAACATGACCAATTTATTTAACACAGAGCAGGAAGTAATCCTAAATTAATCGATATAAAACTAAACTAGCTCCCTATCTTATTTCATGCCTCACGGATTTTAATTAATCTAAAGGATAGTTACTAATAAACTTATGGGAGGTCTATTTTATTAATGAGTCATTTGTATATAGGAAAATTTCTAGTTTTCATCCGTTGAGCTCAATTTGGGAATTTAAATTTGTTGAGTCTTTTTCTTAAATCCTAAGTCTATTTGATGAGACAGTGGGATTCTACCAAGGATCAGAGTTTTACGTTTTGATTCTTCATTTTTAAAATTCCTGTTATAGTTATTCATTGATTTTATTTTAAATTCTACAAGATTAAGAACATATCCCTACTCTCGTCAAGAGTAAGAATATAAATAATTGAGCTCCTAGCAACCTAGTATGTTAGTTTGATGAATTTAGAATAATAAAGTCACTTAGGCAATTATATTTAATTTTAAAAGTAGTTTAAGTAAGATATTAAGATCCTATGTCTTAAGAACAATCATGGTAGAAAGAGGGGTTTTAATAGGATCATAGGGGAGTCTAAAAGTTAATAAGGGTTATCTTGATTATAGAATAAGAGTTTTACATCTTCCTTCATGAGATAGGAATTTAACATGATGGTTTAAATCCCCCAAGGATTCATGATGGAGCCATATGTTCCTAGATTAACTAGTTCATCTGCTCTCTTATTCCCTTCTCTATATATATGATTGAAGGTAATACATGTGAATTTTTTTGTTATGGATAATGCATGATCTAGAAGTGCTCTTAGCTTCCAATTTGGAATTGACTGGGATCTAAGAGAATTGATGGTGGTGGAAGAATCATCTTCTATATCAAGATTTGAGGTTCCTAATTTGGAACATAGTTTGAGGCCATCCACTAGTGCACACATTTCAGCCATATTGTTAGTGGTAGTACCTAAAGGTTTTGCAAGACGTGAAATTTCTATCCCATTTGAATAATGAATGACACAACCTATACCAACGGGTCCAGGGTTAGCTCTGGAAGCCCCACCAAATTTGAGTTTGAATCTGCCCTCAGATGGAGGATTCCATACACATTCTTTTCTTGGTTTGGCATTGTTTCTATTTGGTTTGTTGGAAAAAGGAGGGATCTTGAGACCAATCCATTAGTGTCTCATAGCTCCATCTAATGTAGTCATAGATTTATTAGGAACTAACTAATTTGAAAATCTATTGTTTGTTTCTTCGATGATGTTTGCATTAATTTTATTTATAAGTTGATTAACCTCCATATGTTTGTCTTTAAAGAGTCTTTGATTCCTCTCCTTCCATACTTCCCATATAAGAATATATAGGCTTACCTTCCATATGATATTATAAATACTATCTTTATGGTGGTTTGGCCAAGTTTTGAACATGTCTTTCAAACTGTGAGGAAATGTTCATGTGTAGTCAAGTTTGTCACAAAGCCATTCCCAATAATTCCTAGTATAAGGGCAGTGCAGGAATTAATGATTTGTGGATTCATAATTTGACTTACAGAGGCATTATCTGCTAGGGCCTTCATATTCCATTTTAGTAAACCAATCAGTTGTGAGAATCTTATTTTGAATGGAAAACCATGAGAAGAGCCATCCCTTGGGCAAGACATGTTTTTCCAAGCACAAGTAAAGGGGAAGATTTGTTTTATTATATTTATGTTCAACAATAATTAGTTTATAACCGTCTTTAGCATTATATTTATCATCATTTGATATTGACTACAAAAGAGAATCCTTTTTATTATTAAGAATTATATTTCTACTTGTTAGAATGCTAGACACCATGGTTTTATGATGGCCTGGTATATTAATGTTTGCCAGTGATTTCCATGTAGGGTTGTCAAGGGCCATATCAACTGGAGGGATAAAGTAGTCATAAACATATTTTCTCCAACATTGTTTAAGGGTTTGCATGGTGCTCCCCCAATTATGTATACTTGAGATGGAAGGTAGACCTTCCCAAGAATTGTCCCAAAAAAGTGCCTCTTTCCCATCATTGATTTTTCAAGATAGGAAATTGCCCATAGTATTCTTACATTCCATCATAAAATTCCAAATTCGTGAACCACACGAGAGATGTCTGGTTTTGAAGAGTATGATGGGATCTTTTCTATTAAGATATTTATAGCGAATAATTTTATCCCATTTCAGATTAGGTTTGTTGAGGAGATCCCATACAAGTTTTTCTCCAAGGGCTTTACTTTGCTCGTTGGTGTTTTTGAAGCCTAAACTCCCATATTCAATGTGTGTACAAAGAGTATCCAAAGCTACTAATGGTATTTTATGTTAGTCAATGTTCCCTTTCCAAAAGAATTTTTTGAAGTGTTTTTTAATTTCCTTACTTCTTTTTGAGGGGAGATGGTAGCAAGCCATTTGGTAGATAGGGATGGCTGAAAGGACTGACTTAAGCATTGTCATCTTTCCTGCTGAGGATAGTCATTTTTCATTCCATGATGCTGTCTGTTTCCTAATAGTTGAAATAATGGGGTCCCAAGAATTGGTATTTTTAGTTCCCTTGTCTAGAGTTAGGCCAAGTTATTTGGATGGAAGTGAGCCTTTCCAAAAATTAAGGATATTGCAAATATCGGTTTCCAAGGTTGGGTCAATGTTTAGGAAGAATATTTCAAACTTTTATGGGTTGATTTCTTGTCCTGAAGCATTAGTATAATATTGTACGATTATCTTGAAGTTTTGAGCCTCTTGTAGTGAACTTTTTCCAAAGAGCATGGTGTCATCCATGAATTGTTGATGTGTAATGGGTTCCACATTAACGGTGACCTTAATACCTTCAATATTATTATCCCTCCAAGCCTTAGTTATGTACCTCCCCAAGGCCTCAACCATAATTATGAAGAGGAATGGAGAAATAGGATCTCCTTGATGAATGCCTCTGGAAACTTAAAAGAAGTCTTCGGGGGAACCATTTACTAAGACAAAAAAATTGGGAGTTGAGATGCATTCAAAAATAAGATTGATCCATTGTTTATCAAAGCCAAATTTATCAAGCACTTTACAAAGGAATCTCTAGTCTAGCTTGTCATAAGCTTTGCTGATGTTAAGTTTAATAAATATAATGGGTTTTAAATTCAATTGGGTTGAGTGTATGGATTCCTGGGCTATGATGACTCCATAGTAGATGGATCTATCTTTAACAAAACTTGTTTGTTCCTCACTTATGATTAGTTGTAGTAATTTATGTATTCTGTTGGCAAGGGTCTTGGACAGTAGCTTGTATATAGTGTTACAAAAGGCTATGTGTCTACAATCATTAAAGATTTTAATCTTATCTTTTGTTGGAATTAAGGCTAAGAAGGCGTTATTTATTTCTCTTAGAAGCTTACTAGAGTTTCTGACCCCTTCAAGGGTTGCAGTGACCTTATTGCCCACAAAATCCCAGCATCTTTGGAAAAACATAGCTGGAAAGCCATCAGGGCCGAGTGCTTTATCTGGCTGCATTTGTTTAAGAATATTTCCAATTTCCTTTGCAGTAAATTTAGCTTTTAGGGATCTATTGGTGTCTTGATTGATAATTCTCTCGATGTTCTCAAGGAGTTTATTTTGGTTGGTAAGATCAGAGGATTCCACATTTTTAAGGGTATTACTAAAGTGTTTAATAGCTTCCTCGGCTATGGCCTTAGTTTCCTCAATTATTGTTCCATCTATTTTGGTGATCTTAGTTATTTTGTTTATTTTCATTCTTGCATTGGTGCTATTGTGAAAAGAACTTAGTTTTTCTGTCTCCTGAATTAAGCCAAGTTTCTCTGAATCTCTAACTCCAAAAGAGTTCCTCTTTGGCTAAGATATCCTCTAGGTCAATTTTAAGAAATTTTTCTTTTTGGTATGTCTCCCGATTCATTCCATTCGCTATGATTTATTTATTCAAGTATTCGAGTTCAGTTTCAACTTTGGATTTTCTCTCAAATAATTTACTAAACTATTCTTTGTTCCATGAGATTAGTTTTCTCTTTATTTTCTTAGGCTTATTAGCAATGATGAATAGTTTTGATCCCTTGAATTGAAAATTTTCCCATCACGACTGTATTAGTGGTAATAGTCTCTCATCTTTTAACCACATCTATTCAAATATGAAGAGGGAGCCATGGGTTTTGGAATAATCAAGGATTTCTAGTGATATTGGGAAGTGGTAAAATCCCAAGAAGGGTAGGATTTTAGTTTTAAGGGTGAAGGGGAAGCTTGGTAAATTTCCTCTAAAAAAGAATCGATCAATTTTTTCAGCTATGTTTTCCCTGCCTTGTCTCATCTTAGTCCAAGTAAACATACCTTCTTCCGGGTTTAGATCCATTAAATTTTTGTGTCTGACCCATTAAGCAAAGTCCTCCACTTATCTTGGATTAACATTTCTGCCTCCTTTTTTCTTACAGGAGTCTAGGATGGTGTTAAAATCTCCACCAATGATAAAGGTTTGGTCTGGGTGGAAATTTAGGAATGTATAAATTTCTAGCCACATCAACCACCTGTCTGTGTAATTAGTTGGTCCATAAATATTTAATATATTAAATCTTAGATTGGATTTCAGACTCTTAATAATACCACACATCCAATTTTTATTGAGGGAGGTGGGGGTATATATTATTATCCTTGGGTCAGCTATGATAGCCAGGCCACCCGATGCCCCTTCTGCTAGAGCACCAAAAACCTCCAAGAGTCCAAATTTTTTGTTGAGGTTTGTTAAATCATCATTATTGAGTTTGGTTTCTTGTATGAGCATTAAATCAGGTTTATATTTATTGATACAATGTTTTATTAAATACTTTTTATTAGGGGCATTACAACCCCTAACATTCTTTGAAAGGACCTTCATTGGTCCTTGTGAGGGACCTTCCCCAAAATGCATGAAAGAAGTCTATGATCTTAGTTTGATTAGCCGTGTTTGCATCTTTCATTCTAAGCTCTGCTAGAGATTTTCTGCCTCTCTTTTTATGAGATTTTGCACGTTCAATCTCAGTAAAGTCATATTCATAGATAGCAATACCAAGTTTAGGATTACTTTGTAAGGATTCCAGTTCCACCATTTCTTCATCTAAGACATGTTGGTCATACTCCTCAGCATCAAGTTCTTGGATTTTTCTAATTAAAATTTCTCTTTCAGCATTAATGGCATCCATATTTATAAAGTTTGTCAAATAATTTACTAGATTATCATTAAGAATTTCCTCAGCTATTGTATTAATTTTATATTGAGAAAAATAGGGGCACCATTGGAAGATGGGGACCTGTCATTTTCATGCTGGAGTTTGGGAATTGAGGGATCCCGAAGGATGGCACTAGATCCAAGATGGCTGAAGGTAAGGGAGATGCATGATCTAGTTGGCGATAAACATTAGAAGGCTCCATATTGAGGTCAATGAGGGGTTCTAATGTTTCTTGGGACTGGGGATGGGTTTCTATATTTTGGAGCTGCATTTGGGGTTCATGTTGTGACACTAGTACCTCATCTCCTTTCTTTCTTTCTTGTTTCTCTTTAGGGGCCAGTGGTTGTTGATGTATGGGCATGGGTTTATTATTTGACCTATGATTAAAGAGAGAGGGAGGGGTTATAGGGTTGGATGTAATGAATGAAGAGGGACTATTGTAGTCAGATGAAGAGGAAGTGTTAGATAACCTAACTAGTGTGTTAGGGAGCTGGGAGTTTATGAAGTTGCTCAAAAGATGCTAGAGGTTGGTCGTATGGTGGGGTCCCTTGAAATCATCATTGGGGTCTCCTGTGAAGATATCAAATCTTCCAATGGTTCCTTTGTAAAGTTTTGGTTGTAGTTCATATATGTAGTGGTTTGTTATGATTTTGACTGGTTTTAACTCATTGGGAACATTATGCATGAGTAATTTAACATCTGAATCTATCATATAGAAATGTTCAAAACCAACTACTATACAAAATTGTTTACCAATCCTTCTTAATATGATATGATGCATTAATTCAACAAGGTAGTTTTTAAGATTGACCTATTTAAGAGGGCTTATTTTAGGGCATTTTCTATTGTTGAAACTAGGCCTCCATCTAATGAATTTTACATTATACCATTTATAGGAAAAAAAATTCAGAAAGGAGAGCTTCTACTAAGTCTCTTGATTCATGATAAAAAATAGCATGTTTTTACTGGTGATAGTAATACTTACCTATGTGCCCAGAGCCGCTCTAAACCAATTTGCAATGGCTGATATGTGGGTCGCCTCCCCCTCCCAAATTGCATAGACTCCATGAGATTCACATCTTTCCCAAATCTCATTGGAGATCTCATTTCTGATTATAATGGTAACAGTTTCTTTGTCATCCAAGGGTTTTTTGGTGGAATTTTTTTAATCCTCTGATTCAAAATTATTGGTATTGCATTTGACCTCATGGAGATTTTTGATGCCCTTCTTTCCTATTCTCCTATAGAGGGATAGGATTTTTTTGTTTTCCACACCTTGTTGGTTGTTCGATCTGGTCTAATCCACCCTGCTTCTACTTTTGTTGTCAAACTAGGGTTTTCTTTGATCACATATTTCATAAGATTGAAATAATCCTTCTTCTTATTGTCGCATATCATTGTTGGCTTCTTAGTCGCGGGGCCATGGAGACCTGTATGCTCATACTAAGATCTTCTGCCATTACTGGTCAAAATAATAGTTTTAGAAGTCTCTTGGTGATTATTAACCCAGACCCTTTCTTGGGCCAAAATATTATCCCTGTTCTTATCCCATGAATGGGTAGGGCTTGAGGTTACCAAGATTTTGCGCTGTGAGGGTTTTGAGTGCTTATTTTATGTTAGTCCCTCATTACCAAGCCTTCTTTGTCGATTCCTGTCATAGGTGTTCTGTCATTTGGAAGCCACCTGAATATTAACTGAAATGTGGTTGCCATGATCTTCATCCAACAAAATTCAAATCAGATTCGAAGTACCGACCACATATTTCATGCTAGTACAATGGGAGAAAGATTGCAGGTTTTCATTATTGATGCAAGATCACTGCCTTTTTTGTGAGTTTTTTTTCCCTACTAGGGCATCGATTAAAAATTTGTTTGCAAGCCCTTATTTTTATTAATAATTAAATATTTTAAATTTTTAAATATATATCTTATATTAAAATAATGTGTCTCATATATATGTTTCATAGATAGATTAAATAAAATATGGTTTTCTAAAATAAGGTAAAAATAGATTGATTATATTTTGTATATGTGTGCATATTATTTTTGAAAATGATAATCTCTAATAAATAATAGAAAAATTAAATTTATATAATGTTCTTATTTATTTATTCTTGTGCACATATGTCCATATGATAGTGCAAATGAACTATCTTGAATCAAGAACAAAAACATAAAATTTATATTAATTAAAAATTAAAAGTAATTATAAATTGTTGAAAATGAAATATAGGTCATAGAGATAATGGTCACACTCATTAGGTTTTGGAAATTTAACAATACACACAATATACATAATTTTGTAGATGTTGATGTCCACTTTTTGAAAATTGGAGGTAAGGAAGATAGTTGCTTTGAGATGAATCACATAAAGAGAATAATATTAAAATGCATCTTGTTTTCTTTGTATAAAAATAATTTTCATACTATAGAGAAAAAAGGAGGTTAGAAATAGTAGATAAGTATAGTGCATAGAGAAATTACGATTTTTTTTTTTTCATTTTTTTAAATAGAACTTGAGCCTCTTGAAAAGAAGAAGAGATATAATGAACACATGTAATGAATAATATAACTTTTATTAGATGTCTAATTGTTTGACATTCTAGATTGAATACATATCTTATGGATTGAATTATATAAACAAATAAAAAGACATAATTATATGAATAGTATATAAGTCCACAAAATATAGGGGAATTAAGTTAAGGAGAACTACACTATTTAAAAAATGTAGGTATTATAATGAGATAAAATGACAGGTCTTTCTTGAATAGTATTGGTTAAAAGGATGAATGGTATAATTAAATAAATATTTATTTATTTAATTATCCTAATTTTACCCTTTTTCACTATTAATTAAATAAAACATTTGTTTAACTAATTCACTCATTATCTTTTCTCTCTAATCCTAGCCCCTCAACTTGTTCACATGTATCATAATCCAAATCCATAGTAATGTGACAAGTGTCACATGCCTCTTCACTCACCTTTTCTTTCTCGTTTTTACATGTCTAGTTTGCTTAAACTTAAATACGTGTTACCAAAAATTAATTCACCTCTCATTCTCATCCCTCCATCTACTTTAACCTACATGGAGAGGGTGGCATCATAGGGTTTTTTAGGGCTGCAAAAGTTTTTTTTGCCTCATTACTAAGTCTTGTGTTAAATTTTTTCAGCTAGGTTCAAGATTGCCAAAACCATAGTTGTCATTTGTTTAATCCTTAGTTTTCTATTGTTATTAAACCCTCGGTCTCTCTTGGCTTATGTTTCCACGTTACCTTTTGAATCACTTAACTTTTTATGTCAAACATGTGCCTTTAAGTTACCATGGTTGGGGCCCCTTTTGTTTTAAGTCTTGCGACCTAGCGGATCCTCTATATATTAAATATTCCTAAGTCCGAGGTCCTTGAGGTATTTTAATGTTTTGTAAAGGGTCGAGCAAATTCAAATTAATCTGATGGCTTGTGCATTACCTCAAGGGAAAGATGATCGTGGAATATGAATTAAGGGATTACGCTTAAGAGACGCGTGTCCATTTGTGATCGTGGGGCCAACTTTTCTGAGATAAAGGTATTTGATAAGTCATGATCAGATTCAATGTGATCCAACGAATGGCGTGTTTCCTCAAAAGAAAGATGAGTGGAGATTAGTCATTAAGGCATTGCACCTAAGTGACAAGTGGAAGATAGTGGGACCTGGCCGAAATAGGGTAAAGTTAATGACAAGATAGATTCATTTTAATCCAGGAGCTGGCATTTTCCCTTGATCTGAAGATGAGCGAAGGATAGTCATTGAGGCATTGCACCTGAAGGACACATGGAAATGGTGGGACTGATCTAAGATAAAGATAAAACTAATGTTTAGACAAGATTTTTAAATCCAACGGTAAGCGCTTTGCCTCAAACGCAAGATGCACAAAGTTTAGTCATTAAGGCATTGCGCTTGTATGACACGTGTCCAAAGTGGGTCCTTTCCATGATTAAAGTTAAAATAAAGTTCACACAGCTTCAATTCGATCTAACGGAAGGTGTAATGTCGTGAAGGAAAGATGGTCAGATGTTAGTCATCAAGGCATCACACCTTTGCGCCATGTGTACAAAGTGCGTCCTACCTGAAATTGAAGATAAAGTAAAGGACGATCACATTAGCCTCCATAGAGAGGGTGGCATCGTAGGGTCCTAAACTAACACCATGTATGAGGTCATGCGGGTTGGAAGAGAAGTACAATATTGGTGAATGTTGTATCAGTAGGAAGTACAAATAGAGTAAAGGGTAGATAACTTTGCATAGAGCTCCTATGGGTAGAGCTCACAATGGGCCAAATTTTAGAGCGAGAGTCATGTGGCCACCACCACCACCACCACGACTGAGGTTAGGAGGTGGAGAAGCATTTGGAGCTTAGTAGTAGGGTTGCCCATTGTACCATTTGATATTTAAACACATATATGAGAGGATTTTGGACACGATTATTTTGGAGGCTCCTAATAGCTCTTATATGTATTTTTCCATCATTATATCTTGACACTTTTTTTTTTTGAGATATATGGGTTGAGACTACTTTTTCCAGCAATCTATATGATGCTACATGGTCTTGTTTTTATTTCTATACATGCATATGCTATGAATTTCTATGAGATGGGCCATGTATAGATTATGACAATAGATGAATGAATTAGATGGTTTTACATGTGATTAGTTAAATGAAATGACTTTTTATTTGGATGCATATACGTACGGACCTAATAATGGACATGTTTGATGCTCAATTGTATTATGGGATATATAACATGTTATGGTTGGCTTAACTATATGTTGTACTATGATGGACCTTGATGGATTAGAAGGGATTATAATTGTTTGACTCTTGTGGGTGTAGGATGTGATGCTATGTATTTATATATCTAATGCTATAGGCTAACATGTGTCTTTGTACAGTAAACATGGATAACATGCATCTAAGGACCTATATTTTTGGCATGTCATGATATTCATGTTGGATTAAATGAGTTTTTCATTTGCTCATGCTTAAGCATTATTATATTTTCGTTTAGTTTTTAGTTGGTTGGTTATCAGTTATATCTTTACTTGACTGTCTATTTGTTTATACTATTTGGCTTTACAAACAAGATTTGTACATTAATTTGCATTTAATAATTTCTGTACCATTTTCATTTTCGTGGAGAAATATTTGATTCTCTAACCTCAAAGAGAAATTTGTGGCCTTCAAATGAAGGCAACATCGTGCAAACATATTAATATTTGCTAATATGAAAGAATAAATCCTCATAACAGACGAATGCCAGACAAATACAAATCCGGTCGAAACACTTTCCGTAAATAGGAGCAGGTCGAATATAAAGCACAGAGAAAATAATCGACACTTTGTTTGCCAATTAAATGTTAACCACAAAGTGATAAAATCAAATATCCATCCTCGGATAAATATAATGGACCCCAAAAGAGGTCATCAATGAAAAATCTCCAAATCAAAAGGAGACACAAAAGGAGTGTTGTGATACCATGTTGGATGGTTGGCCCAATTTATACTTATGCCTGCAAAGTAGCTAATGGCTGGAATAGGCAATTTCATTTATTTGAGGTGATCCATTTTCACCAGCATAGGCTTTTCTCTCTTTCTCATAAGTTACCTTTCCCAAAGCTCATGTTTGTGGGTGAAGCTGCCATCTACTTTCTATATTCCCCACACAGGGCTGTAAACATTTGCTAATAATATTTTGATTAGACTTATAAACTATAAAATCACCCTAAATATTTAGGGCCCGTTTGGTTGGCGGAATTTGTGCATGCTGGAATTGCCAATTCTAGAATTGACTCCATTCTAGGTTTGTGCTATTCTCAAAATGAATTCTAGAATATGGTTGTCCTGTTTGGTTCACCTGGAAGATGACCGAGAAGATGCAAATTTTGTGTTTGGTTCCACACAACTAGAATTGGAATTGGAATTTTGTTTTTGTACACATACACATATATACACACACATATACACACATACACATATATACACACATATGTGTAT
>MU227106.1:540293-554370 GCA_018584345.1 Thuja plicata
GGAGGATAAGAGGCATGTGATGACATATATCTATTTAAATGTTTGAAGATGTTAAGTTGATGATCATGCAAGGCATTAGATCTGTTAATGTATTGTATTATCATTGATGTCAACTTGATATAATCTATATGGTCATAGTAATAGTTCAAAGAATTCAAAGAACTGATGAATCAAAGGTTATGCTATCAGTAATACATATAAGTCAAGTATTCACTAAGTGACTGCATACACTGACGAAGTGCACCCAACAGTCAAAGTAAAAGAACAAAGTCATAGTGTTTCTTAAATAAGAAATGTACAACATTACTGACGAGAAGAGTTACAGTGTTGCCCGACGAGAAAAACACAGAGTAACCCAACGAACATAATTTCAGTGTTGCCCGAAGGAGAAGACAATGATGGAGATCCCGATGACAATTGAAGTCACACCGATGGAATAGTCAGTTATCACTGATGACTAACTGAAGTGTTGACCGACATAACATAGAGTTCAGAAAATGACAAAAATGCTTAGCTGTCAAGAAGAAAAATATAGAGTTAACACATACTTATCATTGTTTTAATCATCTAGATAAAGCCAGAGATAAGTAATTGAATTAAAGATGCTTTGTCCAGTTGGCAAGAAGATCTCTACAAGATCAGACTGGAGATTTGACTTAAATCCATTGGCAAAGATTGTTGAACACGCCAAGATAAGGAAAGCCTAGAAAAGAGGAAATCATGTCTATAAGAGACAAACTCAAATCATTACGAATTGTGTGTGTGGGGTGAACAAGAGAAGAGGAAAGATGCTAAAGAAAATATAAAGGAAAAGAAAGTCTTCATTTCAGTTCTGATCAACAAGCTAAAGGAAGAGCTAGATTCTGTAGATACCGACAAACAGTGAGACAAGCATCACAGAGAAAAACAACTGTGGAGAAAAGGTATATATTTGATTATATTGATCAGTGAAGTAATAAACCTACAATAGATCTGAAAATCTGCAATTGAGTTGTATGTATGAACAGATCATTAGTGTTTTAGTTGAACCATTGAAGCATATAACCCTCTTAATCGAGTAGGACTTAAAAAGTCTTTTTCAATTGAGATACATCCCAAGGAGTATCAAAAAGTTTGATCACAAAAGTAGCATTGGATATGTCCGATACCTATTGACAGGCCAAGAGAGTTTGATCAAGGATGGTAGCATTAGATGCCAGATACTAGTTGACAAAATGTTTCTAAATCCTCTAACAAGGTCACAACTAACAGTGTGTTTGTAACTTTTAACATGGTTGGCTCTTAACAGGGCTCACTTCAGAAGAGTGAAAATTTGGGCTACCGGTCCCAGTGGTTTTTTCCTTAACAGGGTTTCCACATTAAAAATCCATGTGTTATGTGTGCATGATTTATTTCTTTACTATTTTTCATCTTACATAATTAATTCTGGATTGATCGGTATACTCTGCATATTTACTTTATTTCGGTAAATAGACAACTTATTATCAAAAAACATACAGAAGAAGGTTTAATAGAGCAATCTGACAAGTAGTAAATTGATATAAGTATTTCATGACATTCATCTTGTAGGATAGAAGATAACTTTAGATATAATTTGTGGTCCTAAGTTTAAAGGGTTGATTTAAGGATTAATTTTTGAGGCCATTGATTCACCCCCCCTCTCAGTTATTACTAACAATTGGTATCAGAGCTTGTGTGCTTAAAAAGGAAGGTTTCAAGACCTAAGCTAAATATCACAAGATGAACAGACAAGATGTGCCCAAGTTGAACAAAGACAATTTTTCTTCATGGTAGAGTAGAATAAGACTCCACTTATCAGGTATTGGTAATGATGTTACTCAATACTTAGAAACTGAATATGTGTTGCCCACAGGAGCACCAATAGTTGAACAAATGAGAGAGAAGCATGAACATAATGGCATGATGATAGATATTTCTTCCTCACTCTCCGATGCTGAATTTGAAGATGTCAAAGAATGCAAGACTACAAAGTAGATGTGGGACAAATTGAAGCTTGTACATGGTGGTGACAAAAATGTTTTGAGAGCCAAGGCAGAAAGCCTTAGAGGAAAATTTGATGATCTTAAAATGAAAGAAGGTGAAAACATCACTCAGTACAACACGAGAATCAAAGATGTAGTCAATGCTATCTGAGGAGTTGGAGGTGTACTAGAAGAAGATACAGTGGTAAGTAAAATTATAAGAACCTTACTGCCTACTTATGCTATTAGAGTATCTACCATTCAAGAAATGAGAGCAGTAGCAAATAGCAATGTTACTCTAGACAATTTGATTGGAAGATTGATTTCATTTGAGATGAACAACTTTGATAATAGTGTCTTACCAAACATAGAGTCTGCATTCAAGTCTTCTGTGAGAATAAGTAAATCAAGTCATAAATACACTATGAGAAAAGATAGTGATAGTGAAAGTGAACAAGATGACCTTGATGAAATTGAAGCACTTATGGCCAGAAGAATGCAGAGAGGCAAAGGTAAATAAAAAGGTAAATTACCACTTGTTTTTTTTAATTGCAAAGATATTGGACACTTTGCTGCAAGATGTACTAACAGAAGAAAATATGACAAAAGTAATGACAGATCATTTAAAAAGAAGTTTGACAGAGGTGATTACAAAAGCTACCGAAAATGAGAAAGAAGAGATACCCAAGACTATAAGGACAAAGGAAAGAAGGCCAGTTACCTAGCAAAATGCAAAGATGATGATACTGACACCGAATCTGAAGAAGACATCAAGATGGTGTTTGTGGCTGTAAAGGATGATTCAGATGATGATGAAGAAAGGTATGTAGAAACAAATTTCATATCTAAGGTTAGAAAAAATGATATTTGGATCATAGATAGTGGCTGCACTCACCATATGACTGGTGAAAAGAAAAAGTTTGAGACTTTTGAATACTAAAAAGGTGGTTCAGTAAGAATAGGTAATGACACACCTTGTCTAGTTGAAGGTAGAGGAACCATAATGTTGAATAACCAGATAAAATGAGAAAATGCTTATTGGGTAAATGGATTGAATTATAATCTATTGAGTGTTTCTCAGTTGAATAATTCAGGTCACAGAGTAGCATTTGAAAATAAGAAGGCAAAGATCTTCAATAAATCTAGAAATCTGATTGGTACTAGTGAGCAGACAAAAGGTAACTTATTCTATCTGAATGATATTGACTCCACTTGTTTTATTGCTACAAATGAAGACATGTGGCTATGGCATAAAAGATTGTGTCATGTGAATTTTGACGACATGATAAAGATTAGCGAAAAGAGAAATGTCAGAGGCTTACCGACGATGACCAAGCCCGACAACATCATGTGTAAGAATTGTCAAAAAGGTAAAATGACAAAGTCTAGTTTTAAAAGAAAAATCCATACATCTGATGCAATTATATAATTAGTCCATACTAATTTATGTGGACCTATGAGGACAAAGAGTTATTATGGAGATAGATATTTTATTATCTTTGTTGACGATTATTCTAGAATGATGACAATCATGTTTCTAAAAGATAAATCAAAAGCATTTAAGATGTTTAAATGGTACAAAGAAATTGTTGAGAAGCAAAGTGGTAAGGAGTTAAAGTGGTTAAGGTCAGATAGAGGAGGGAATTTATTTCAGAGGGAATTTATTTCAGATGAATTCACTAACTTTTGTAATGAGCATGAAATGAAAAGATAGGTCTTTGCATTGAGAACACCACAGCAGAATGGAATTGATAAAAGAAGGAACAGATCCATAGTTGATTGTGCAAGGATACTGATGATAGAGAAAGGAATCACCCAGATCTTCTGGATGGAAGCTATCAATACTATTGTTTACACATTGAACAAAGTACAATTGAAGAAAGACACCAAAAAGATACCTTATGAGCTATGGTATGGATACACACCCAATGTAAGTTATTTCAAAATTTTTGGCAGTCAATGTTATATCTTAAAAGATGATAGAAATGGAAAAATTGACTCCAAGAGTGATGAAGGAATTTTTCTAGGGTATTCTACCAAGAGAAAGGCTTATAAATGTCTAAATATGGCCTCTAACAAAATTGTTGAAAGTGCAAATGTAAAGATAGATGAATTTGCAGAGAAGAATGAAAAGGAAAACACTAAAGAACCAGAGGACTACAATAAGTTTACTTACAATGAGGAACCTAACACTCTACCCTACAAACAATGTAGAGCTCCTGAGAAAAAGATCATTGTACCCAAGCATCAGGCTGCAAATATTGACAATCAGAATATTGCTCAAGATGATGCACAACTTGATGGAGAACATAATGAAGAACAAAATGATGATCAAGCTGATAGACAAAGATTTGTACCTATACTTGCAAGATATGTTAGAAGGAACCATCCATAGGACCATATCATAGGAGATATAAAAAGGCTGGTATGAGAACTAGAAGTAAGTCTCTAAATACAAGATGTATTATTTGTGATTATGAGCCCAAATCTGTCAATTTTGCACTAGATAATGATGAATGGATAAGTGCTATGAATGAAGAGATTGAATAGATAGAGAAAAACAACACATGGACACTTGTATCAAGACCAAATGACAGGAATGTCATCAGTACAAAATGGATATTCAGGAATAAGCTGAATGAAAATGGAGAAGTCACAAGAAATAAATAAAGACTAGTATGCAAGGGGTATGCAAAGGAAGAAGGAATTGACTATGGATAAATCTTTGCACCCGTTTCTAGGCTAGAAGGAGTAAGAATATTACTTGCTTATGCTGCATATAAAGGATTCAAGGTATATCAAATGGATGTCAAGTCTGCATTCCTGAATGGAATACTTGAAGAAGAGGCATACATTGAACAACTAGAAGGGTTTGTTGATCGAGACAAGAAGGACATGGTATGCAGACTTCAAAAATCCCTGTATGGATTTAAACAAGCACCCTGAGCCTGGTATGAAAGACTTCATTCCTATCTTATAAGTATTGGATTTGTAAGAACTAGTGAAAATAGTAATCTTTACTTAAAGGAAGATACTGATGCTAACGTTTTGATTGCTGAGATATTTGTTGATGACATCATATTTGGAGGCAATGATATGCTATGCAAATCATTTTCAAATGAGATTAGCAAAGAATTTGAGGTTTCTATGTTTTGAGAGATCAAGTTCTTTCTTGGTCTGCAAATCATGCAACAAGATGAAGGTATTTTCATTACACAATCCAAGTACATCAAAGAAGTACTAAAAATATTCAAGATGGAAGAATACAAAATAGTTGGAACACCAATGGCAACTAGATGTAAGCTGAAAAAGGAGGACAAGTCATTAGAGGTAAATCAGACTTTGTATAGATCAATGATTGGAAAACTTATGTATGTTGTACATACTAGACTAGATATTGCACATGTAGTAGGAATAGTTGCTAGATTTTCTGATAATCCCAGGGAATCACATATGACTGCTATGAAAAGAATTCTAATATATCTGAAGAATACCGAGGAATATGGCTTATGGTATAGAAGAGAAGGAAAATTTGAACTTAAGGTCTTTACCAACGCTGATTGGGATGGAAATCTTGATGACTGGAAGAGCACAACTGGAGGACCATTCTTCATGGGTGATAGACTTGTCACATGGATCAGCAAGAAACAAGGATGCATCTCAAAATCTACTGCAGAGGTAGATTATGTTGCTTCTACTGCAAACTACTCAAATATTGCATGGATCAAACAGTTACTCAAAGGTATGCATATGAAAATTTTAGAACTAGTAATTATCTACTGTGATAATACCAGTGCAATAAACATTTCCAAAAATCCAGTCATGCATGCTAAAACAAAGCATATTGCCATCAAGTATCATTATTTAAGAGAACAAGTTTAGGCAAAGGAGGTGATACTTGAGTATGTGCAATCAAAGGAACAATTGGCCGATATCTTCACCAAGCCACTACCCAAGGATGCATTTGAGTACTTGAGAAAGAGACTAGGGGTCAGAACCTTGTCTACTGGTCAGTAAGTTGACTAGAAGGCTGCATCAACCTACACATTATCAGAATATCATTCATGTTGATGCAAGCAGAAAGATGGACTTCAAAGATAAATCAATACACAACAAGGTTTTTATCTCCTCCGAGCAATAGAGGTATTACTAATGAATTGGGAAATTCAAGGAATATATTATGGATAGAAAGGATCCACTTGAAGAGATAAGATAAGATGTTTGACATTAATGTCAAAGGAAGAGAGATAACTCATTATCATACTGACAAAGGAAGAGCAAATAGAAAGGGAGAGAAGACATCAAAAGAAAGGAGAATAGTCAAAGGTAGAGAGTTTGACACAGAAGGAGAACACATCACATCAAAAAAATTCTACATCTATCCAGTGAATGGATTGAAGACAGATAGAAAGCTGCAATAATCAAATCAAAGCTATTTGAGCTTACCGATAGCGAGACATTTGTAATAAGTTACATTAGGAAAGCTTGATGAAACTGTATATTTCATATTGTATCAGCAATAGTATAGTATGATAATGTAGTATATTGCCATCAATGCCAAAGGGAGAGATTGATGACATATAACTATTTAAATGTTTGAAGATGTTAAGTTGATGATCATGAAAGGAATTAAATCAGTTAATTTATTGTATTTTCATTGATGTCAACTTGATATAATTTGTATGGTCATAGTAATACTGCCAAAGATTTCAAAGAATCAATGAATCAAAGGCTATGCTATCAATAATGCATATAAGTCAAGTATTCACTAAGTGACTGCATACACTGACGGAATGCACCCGACAGTCAGAGTAAAAGAACAAAGTCACAGTGTTGCCCAACAAAGAAATGCACAGCATTACCGACGAGTAGAGTTAGTGTTTCCCGATGAGAAAAACACAGAGTAACCTGACGAACAAAATTTTAGTGTTGCTCGAAGGACAAGACAAGGATGGAGATCCTGAGCCAACTAAAGTCACATCGACAGAACAGTCAGTTATCACTGATGACTAACTGAAGTGTTGACCGACAGAACAGAGAGTTCAGAAAATGACAAAAATGCTTAGCTGTCAAGAAGCTAAATATAGAGTCAACAAATACTTATCATTGTTTTAATCATCTAGATAAAGCCGAAGATAAGTAATTGATTTAAAGTTTCTTTGTCCAGTTGGGAAGAAGATCTCTATGAGATTAGACTAGAGATTTTCTTTAAATCTATTGGTAAATATTGTTGAACATGCCAAGATCAAGAAATCCTAGAAAAGAGGAAATCATGTCTATAAGAGACAAACTCAATTCATTACAAATTATGTGTGTGGGGTGAACAAGAGAAGAGGAAAGATGCTAAATAAAATCTGAAGGAGAAGAAAGTCTTCATTTTAGTCTTGATCAACAAGATAAAGGAATAGATAGATTCTGCACACACTGACAAACAGTGAGACAAGCATCACAAAGAAGAACAAGTGTGGAAAAAAGGTATATATTTGATTATATTGATCAGTGAAGTAATGGACCTACAATAAATCTGAAAATCTACAATTGAGTTGTATGTATGAATAGATCATTAGTGTTTCAGTTTAACCATTGAAGCATAGAAGCCTCTTAACCGATCAGGGCTTAAAAAGTCTTTTTCAATTGAGATACATCCCAAGGAGTATCAAAAAGTTTGATCACAAAAGTAGCATTGGATATTCCCGATACCTATTGACAGGCCAATAGAGTTTGATCAAGGATGGTAGCATTAGATGCTAGATACTAGTTGACAAACTATTTCTAAATCCTCTAACAAGGTCACACCTAATAGTGTGTTTGTAACTTTTAATAGGGTTGGCTCTTAATAGGGCTCACTTCAGAAGAGTGAAAATTTGGGGTACCGGTCCTAGTGGTTTTTCCCTTAATAGGGTTTCCATGTTAAAAATTCATGTGTTATGTGTGTATGATTCATTTCTTTACTGTTTTGCATTTTACGTAGTTAATTCTAGATTGATCGGTATACTCTGTATATTTACTGTATTTTGGTAAATAGACGACTGCTTATCAGTAAACATACAGAAGAAAGTTTAACAGAGCAATCCGACAAGTAGTAAATTGATATAAGTATTTCATGGCATTCATCTTGTAGGATAGAAGATAACTTGAGATATAATTTGTGGTCATAAGTTTAAAGGGTTGATTTAAGGATTAATTTTTGAGGCCACTAATTCACCCCCCTCTCAGTTATTACTAACAAAATGTATATTGTGGATGGAAATGTTGGAAAGATAAACTTTGGCACATACCTCAAATGGTGATTGAATGACTGAGGAAAAATGAATGGAGGAGGTGAGGATGTATCTAAGGTAGTTGATTTTGGGATATAGGAACCCAAAGTAGACTTGGAAAGTGGGAAATATTTTGAAGAAGATGGATTGAAAGCCTTTGGAAGCTTGAATGTCAACTTTGATTTTTATTTTGTGTGCAAATATTTCACAAGTGACTTGGGAATCCACATAACTATTGATTTTTCCTTCTTTTGTGATGCTTTGGTATGCATTTATTCAATGAGGGATTTAGGAACCCACATTTTCTTTGATTTTTCCTTTTTCTCAGCAGACCTTTGTGATCTCTTTAATATCTTCTTTTTCTTTGAATTCAAATGTCAATTAGATTGTACATATTGATCTTTATATACATGGATTCTTAGATTTATGATTTTTATGTTGCACATCCAAGTTTCTTCCAAAGGTTTTGGGAATTGTGGATGGATATGAATGATATTGGGAGTTCATGTGGATGGGTTTTTGGACATTCCTCAAGTATGTTTTCCGTCGTTGATCGGGTAAGTGGATGACGAGATAGGAATGGTAGGTGTGGTTTTTGGAAGGATATATGGACCCAATATGGATGGAAGGTATGAAGGCTTTAGCTTTGGGATATATGGACCAAGGATGGATTTGGAGGATGGTGAAGGCATATGGATACTTTTGAATGGAGGGAGATAAGGTGTGAAAGGGATATCAACATCTTTGGAGTGATCTAAATTTTCGAGGCTCTCATCTTCAAGATTTATCTTTATAATAATAGGCTCATGAGTAGCTTTCATAGGAGAAATTTTGATAGTATCAACTAAGGATTGATTGGATTTATAATCATGCAAGGGATTTGGAAGAATAATGGTTTCTTGAAGTGAATATGGATGAGTATGAAAAGGATTTGATGGGATACTTTGATCTTGAAAAGGATCTTTGGATGGTGTAGAGAGGGTATTTTTTCTCTTGATTTTCAATATGTTCATTGGAAATGGTGGAAATGATACCTTGAACTTGCTTGGAAAGTGGACAAGATATAGAACTTGGAAGGACACTTTGTTCTTGAGATAGAAGGATATAATCTTGGAAGAAATGAAAGGGTGTAAGGGGATCATCATGGGATTCTATGGATATGGGACCTTCATAAAATATTGGATAGGAATAGATAGCATCTTGACCTTGATATTTATTGATACTTGTTTCTTTGCACTTTGGATTATCCTCTTGACATGGAGCCACTTCTAAGGACAAGGTATGAGTTTGGATATGCATGGGGGATTCTTTAAGGAATGATGGGGGATCCTTTTGAATGGGTATAATAGGCATTAAAGCACATGATATTTTAGGGTATAATATCTTTGAAGCATGAAAAAGACTTGTCGAATGATGCAGATTAGCTTGGATATCTTTTAGAGGTAGTCCTTGAGGGTAAACATAGTCAATGTGGAAAGTATTATCCTTAGGTTTATTGTTTGATAGAGATGATGTATCTGGGTGTGAAGCTTCAAAGGAGATGGAGGAATGGTGGAAAATTTAGAGGTTGCATGAGGACCATTTCTAGACATAGGTTCATGGTTTACATATTTCTTGAGAGTAGTATCTTGTTCTTCATTAGATGACTCAATAGGATTTTGTACTTTAATTATCTCACCATCAATGAGATATTAAATTTTATGCTTCAAATCTATGCAATCTAAAGTTTCATGTTCATTATGTCTATGACATGCACAATAGTTGCTCAAAAATACAAAACCACATGAAGTTATTTGAGGCTTGGATGAGATTGTTTTCAATAAGTTCTTTCAAAGTTGATTCATAAGATTGTACAAACAAAATAAATTCTCTATCCAATGGATATTTAAATTCACTTGTATTTTCCAAAGATATGTTTTATTCAAGGTAACGATGATTTTATTTATTGTTGTCATATGATTGATGTATAAGACTCTTAATGAAATATAATGTAACTATCTCTTCATTCTCATGATAAAAGAATAGGATGGTCATGAAGTTGCTATTGATCAAAGGCAGGTTTGTTGTTCTTAGATACCTCTTTTTTTGAATAAAAATGAGGTATGGATGGCTCATGATCATGGACAAAAGGAAGGAGTGATCTTAATGAGGACTTGTTAGATGATGCATCCTTTTCTTTTTCCTCATCCTTCTTTAAGGTTGATGTGTCATAGTTATGAGGAAGCTTAACTCCTAATTGAGATAAGTTTAAGAAATATATTTCTTTATCCCTCTTCAAAAGTTTTTCCATGACTTTGAGGAACATGGGATCTTGGGATGCCTCCTCAAATTCCTCTTTAGTTTCTTTTTCATCTTGATGCCTATGGCGATTTCGATCTTGGTTTGCCTTATTACAATTTTGAGCTTGGGCATAATTATTATTTTTCTCCATCATAGGATTGATTCGTTCTTTAAATAGATTCATGATACAATCTTTAAATGCTTTTTTTTCAATCAAGATTGATTTTTCCTTTGAAAATTTATTGACACCCTGGATTTGTAAGGATTTCGTCTAATCTTTGATTTGAAAAGGGAGTACTCCATAAAGGGTATCTAAAATTGTCTTCAAATTATCTGACAGACATGGGAAATACTCACTATTTTGAGGTTTTTTTCTATACACATCACAACAGAATTGGTAAGCACTACAGAAATGCTTGTATGCACTCACTGGAAAAAGTGTATACACTACTTTACTTCTTAGGTGAATCACTTTACTACTCAAAGGAGGAAAAAGGTCTTTGACACACATCACTTATGTCTTGAAAAGTGTTATAAATTTGTTTAAAAATGTCACATAATTTCTCAAAAGCATTGTACGACTTTTCATACGTGGCACATGATATGTCAGAGACTGATATTTCACTATTTTGGTCACTGGTTGAATGATTTTATAAAAATTTAAATTGGTTATCAAATCTGAATGGATGCTCTCTATTTCTGAACATGGATTATCAACCACATCAACCATAAAAACCTTGTCTTAACCCACAACTCCAAACACAAAGTGTATAGTCTCGGTCATTTACACAGGTTCGCACAATAAAATCTTCCAAGCAAGCTACCTACTTTCTAATTTGGTTATATAAAGGCAAGCATTGCTAAATTAATAAGGTCTTAGTAAGAATTGCACACAAAAAGATAATATAAATCATACAAGGGCTATGTAGTTGCAATGTGCATTTAAGGATATTAAGCCTACGTGTCCAGGAAATTGATATTTTCTCTCTCTAAGTTTTTCAACTTAATGAGGTTTTTTTTTGAAGTGGGTGGAATAGATTGGCTTAATCTTTTTTCCCACTTTGGTTCATTCCCTCTCACCATCCCCGAAAAGGCAAGTCTCGGGAGGTAGGCCCACTATAGTTCTAGCATGTTCATGTAAAGCAATACATGAAAAGAATAGGTAGGTCAAGGAGTTTGATTCACCTAAAAGGTGAAGAGCATATCCCTACCATTTCTTCAATTCCAAACATGATTAAAAAAGGTTCATTCCAAGCCTCTTATTCTAGGGGGATTTAAAGTGTTTTTGGATTTTTGATTCACTCAAAGAGTGAAGAGCATATACCTAGCACTTTTCATCCACAAGAAAGGAGGCTTAAATTTAAGTTTGGTCCATTGCTTAGTTTCTTCTCATCTCAAATTTGGCATGTTTGGTATTCTAATTCACTTAAGAAAGTGAAAAGTATAGGCCTAATGCTTTAATTCATGACTTGAATTCAGTTTTTTAATTAAAGCTATATTTCAAATTTGACATGCCACAAGTTAATCAATTATAAAGGGATTTAGATCTCACCTTAATTCGATGCTAGCAAGGATAGGCACATTTTTTTTTCCCATTTTTGATACTCACCTAGTGGCGATCGTTCCTACTCCTTTGCATCTCCTTCACAAACCTTAGTCCATCATAAGAAAGACAAATGTGAAGAAAATCAACATATTTCAATTAATATGCTTAATTTACTCTCAATGATCTTTCATATGATTCAAATTCCTTCGTTGATTATTCCAAGATGTTGTTTCAAAAGAATTTGATTTTTCATTCCTCAACTTCTTCTTTGCTTGTCTTTCCTTACTTTGCACTTGGATCTCATGTTTATGCACTTTTTTATGAGCTGACAGTAGAAAACCTAAGAGTTAAAATCATTAAAATCACATAATTTGGAATTTGCATAAACAAAGATACACGCTAATTCATTTATTGTAAGCGCTACTTCATTTATTGTAAGTGCTACTTCATTTATTGTAAGCTCTATTTCATTTGTTGTATGCGCTAATACATTTATTGTACACACTATTTAACTGCTAAAATGCATTAATACTATTATTAAATGCGCTGCAAAGCATAATTTTAGGTGTTGAAATAAGTAAGACAGGAGATAGAAGAATCTTGATGCACTTCACTTCTCTATGTAAAGGCGTCATAATTTAGTTTTCATGTGCTATCTGGCTTTGTAAATACATTAAAAGATCTTTGTTATGCACCAGAATTTACCGAACAAGCGTCATTTAGCCTCGTAAAAGTGTCAAACTTCACTTTGTATGTGTCATTTGGCTTCATAAATGCGTCACTATACCTGCAAATTTAAAAATATACAACATAAAGCCACCCAAAAATACCAAAAACTCATTAAAATATTAATATGAGGCAAGAACCCCACGGTGGGCACCATTTGTATATATGAGAAATATAGATTCATGAGATTAGTTCTCAATAATCATCATTCAACTTTGAAATAACACAATTTAAGCTAATTAAATTTAAAACATAATCAAGAAGCATCTCATGGCTCTCTATCTAGAAAAGTTATTAATAATCTCTTAGCTTAGCATCCATTAGAGATGCACTAGCTACTCATTTATTCACTCAAAATTACTGCCAACTTTGACAGTTACTTCACTATCACACTTTAATAACTGTGCATAGTACAACAATGACATAGAATGAGCTAATGGGCCCGATCCAAATTTCCCTATCGGAGATGCACTTTAAATTTAAAACATAATCAAGAAGCATCTCATGGCTCTCTATCTAGAAAAGCTAATAATATGCTCTCAGCTTAGCATCCATTAGGGCCCGTTTGGACACAGGCATATCGACCGTTATTCCTGAATTGCGAATTGCGAATTTGAAATCCATTGTTTGTGGTCGACATGCATGGATGGAATTGGAATTTCGGTATGCCAATTTTGCCAAAAAAATGGGCATACCATCTTCCACTTGAAAAGGTGGAATTGGAATATCGGGCTCGCATGCCGGTTTCTGAATGCCAATTTTGAAAGTTCGTCGGGTCTGCATGGGTGTTGTATAATTTTTGACATCTGCTTTTTATACCAACGTTTTCACATCCAATGGCATTATTTCCTTTGTCCGCCTGAGTGCCTTGCTCAAAACCCTAACCCCTAGTCTTCTGTGCTTATGAAAGCTTGTTCGTTTTGGTCCGTCGGATGCAATGGCCAATTTCTCAGAATCCCCACTGGTTCGGAGAGGTAAGTATTACATTGTTCGATTCCCTACTGCTGTCTTTTCTCCTTCACAACATTTCTTGTTACACATTTGTTTTATTCCTCAAATTTCAACAACTAGACTTACTACTCTGTATTTCAGTTTCTAGTGTAGAAATACACTATTACTTGTCTTCATGAATGCATGCACTGTTCAGTCACTTTGGTGTTCTCGGTCAGATATTGAACATGTATATTGATTACTCGGCTAAGAATGGTCAAGTCTAAGATTTCTGGGTTGAATAGATTCTCTGTTCCAACTTCCCCTACCTTCCTTGCACCACGGGCGTAGAC